>CM076580.1:66538861-66803811 GCA_034641835.2 Pinus albicaulis
CACTCCTATTGAGAAAAATTATGACCTTCAAATAGAATTCAACCAATCTAATCAAGATATATCAGGATAGATGGAAAATAAATATGCTGATCTAATGTGTATTATTGATGACATTCATTCTTTTGAAGATTTGCATAAGTATGATCAATATGATGATAATTATGTTCTCCAAATTCAAGCTAACTTCACAGAGCAATCACTAGCTAGTTTGTGGGATGAGGAAGTTCAATTTCAGCAACTCAAATACAATGATTAGACAATACACATCAAATATGGGAGTGAAGAAGAAAATTCAGAAATTTTGAAAGAAAGTTCTATACCATTATGCTCTAAAGAATTTCAGTTTTTAAAGGATGAACAAACCCTAGAAATCTATGAAGTTCCATTAAAACCCATATATAAATTGCAACAATATTTCAAAGTTTTTCATGATCCAATAGAATATATGTTGGATAATGAATGCATTCAAAGTATTTCTCCATTTATTGAATATGAGCTTCAAGATGAAGATGATAAAAGTTTCCACAAACAAACATTTCCATCAGTAGAAATATCATCACAAATCTTATCTGAAAATCTGAAATTATCTTAGAACAATAATAGGTTGATTTTGCAAGGAAATAAAGTTAAAAATGACAATTTAGTCTCATGGCATGGAGGTCATCCAGAACAGATGTACAGTTTTTTAGATCAGTTAAACATTGGTGTATATATCTTGGAAGATCCTTTTAAAAAATTTCTAGAGTCAACAAAGGAAATCAAGTATTTCCTTATCCCATGATTTGTTGACAAGTTTCTAATAGGTTGCAAAATTACAGTTTTGATAATCAAAAAGCAAATGCAACAAAATATATCAAAGTAAATAATGCTTGAATGGTTGCATTGGCTATTTCATTTTACCTAACCAACAGTTGGATAGCTTATTAGAGTAAGTAGGTAGGACTTCAGCTTATTTCAGTTTATATTTTTCAGCTAGTTTGAAATAATTCATTAAGATTTGAAAGCCAAGGAAAATTCCCTAAAATATTGATGATGTAGTAGTTTGGTTTGAAAGTTGCGCCACTTTTTGGTCTCAGATCAGATTTCAGTTTGCAGAAAAAGGGGTAAATTCAGTTCAAGAGTTTTCCGTCACAGCATCATTGTAACCCATGCTGCAGAATTTACCATCATCCCAGGTCATCTATATAATATGGGGGCTAATGAAGTGCTGCAAAGGTATGTTTTGGAACATGAACGACATGATATCATGGCAGAAGCCCACGATGGGTAGCAGGAGGTCACTACGCAAGAAAAGAAATGACACAGAAGATCTTACGAGCTGGATTATGTAGGAATTTACAGGGTAATTTCCTTAGATGAAGAACCAAAGTTCACTGCTCACAAACATATCACAAATCAGTACACCAATATAATCACGTGGTTAAAACCCTCGAAGGGGGAAACAGTCCATGGCCTGAGCCAACGCGGCCACTTCAAGCAATTTATTAATATAAAAAGAAAAGTTACATATGTTTCTCTCATAAACGATTACTGGAAAAATGACCCTCCATGCTCTTTAAATAGAGATCATGGATCAATCGGGTGTTAAGACACTGATCAAATGTCGTTAATACCGAGGAGAGAGATAACCATCAAATCACTTCAAATCGTGACCATCGGATTATAAGTTACAAATGTACATGGTAAAGAAACACACTTTACCTAACTCTATACTAGACTAAGTTATTCTTAACTATTTCCTATGTGTTGGAATATCCTAACATCCCCCCTTAAGAACAACTTGGGATAGGATTGAAGGATTTAAAAAGGTGACACAAAAGGAGCCTATTTCCTATGTGTTGAAATATCCTAACATCCCCCCTTAAGAACAAATTGGGATAGGATTGAAGGATTTACAAAGGTGTCACAATAGGAGAAGGAAGGAGGCATTAGAGCCTATCCCCCCTTAATGACAACTTTCCTGAACTCCAAGCATGGATCAAATTTTGGTAAACTTCGCTACAGTGAGAGTCTTTGTAAATATATCAGCTACTTGATAATTGGTTGGACAGTACTGCACTTCAATAACACGATCATGAATGAGATTTCTAATGAAGTGTATGTGGATTTCAATGTGTTTCATACGTTGATGCTGAAATGGATCTTTACATAGCTGAATGGCACTCTGATTATCAAACCAAAGTGTAGTTGGATGCTGCTGATGAAGACCAAATTCATACAGGATCTGACGAAGCCACATGGCTTCCTTGTTGGCTTCAACTGCACCACAATACTCCGCTTCTGCTGAAGAAAGAGAGATGGCACTTTGTTTCTTACAAGAACAAGTAATAGATCCTAAACTAAGAGTGAATACATATCCTGCAGTAAACTTTCAATCATCAGGGTCACCAGCCCAATCAGAATTAGTGAAACCAATCAAAAATGGATATGCTCCTGCACTGTAATGAATCCCAAAATAAATGGTACCTCGAATATATCAAAGTATTCTTTTAGCTGCTTTCTAGTGACTTTCATGAGGTTGGTGCATAAACCAAGCAACAAGACCAACAACAAAGGAAAGGTCAGGACGGGTATGGGTTGGATACATAAGTTTACCAACAAGTTGAAAATATAAGGTAGCATCAACTTCAAGGGTAGTACAAGTGACTGAAAGCTTGACTCCAGACTGAAAGGGAGAAGGGGCTAGCTTACAGTCTTCCATGTGAAAGTGGTGTAGAAGATCACATGCATACTTGGGCTGAGAGAGGGTAGTGCCTTCCTAGGATTGCAAGACTTAAAGACCAAGGAAATAATGCAAGTGACCTAATTCAATCATTTCAAACTTCTTTTTGAGGCTAGACTTCACATGGTTTATATGGTTTGGATCACTAACAGTAAGGATAAGATCATCAACATACAGAACAAGGATGGTGAAGTAATTACCCACTTTCTTGGTGTAGATAGTGTTGTCAGAATGACACCTAGAAAAGCCATTATCTAATAGAAATCTATCCATTTTGGCATACCAAGCTCAAGGAGCTTGTTTGAGACCATAGAGAGACTTCCTAAGGTGACAAACAAGGCTAGAGTCATTTTGGATACAGCTAGGGGGTTGTTCCATGTAGATTTCTTCATGTAAATCTCCATGTTAGAAGGCGGATTTAACATCCATCTGATGGACTTCCCATTTAAAGGAGGCAGTAAGGGAAAGAAAAAGGAGGATATAAATCATTTTGGAAATAGTGGACAAGGTTTTAGTATAGTCAATGCCTTCAACTTGTGAAAATCATTTAGCGACAAGACGAGCTTTATGTCTATCCACTTTTCCATCTGGTCCAAACTTTGTTTTGTAAACCCATCTGCATCTGACATTTTTTCTTCCTTCTGGAAGAGGAACAAGATCCCAAGTATCGTTCACCAATAAGGAACGATATTCTTCATTCATAGCTTCATCCCAATCTAGATGACCAGAGGCTTATTCAAAGGTTTCTAGATTGGGATTTTCTGGAACTTGAGCCAATAAAGAAGAGGCTCTTTCAAACTGAGAACGTGTACATCGTTGATCGACAATGTAGGTTATAACCCTAAACAAAAATTATCTACACACGAATCTTATAACAGAAAATAAACAATAGCGAGAGCATAAAACATAAAACAGATAAACACAGAGATTTTCCCCTGGATCCCAAATCGAGACGACCAGCTTGATTTTTCATTATATTCCTTTTAGTGTTACAACACATATATATACATGCCGAAGCATACATAAACCCTAATCCATAAACCCTGGATTAGAACATAACCGTAGTTCCCTTGACCGGATCTACAAAAATACCACGGGCCGAAAACCATCATGCCCCAATACCATGTTCAAAACCATGCACAAAACCATGGACACGGACTACCCACTGGAAATTAATAATATAACACATACCAAACAGACAAGGTCGCCTACAAGAGAACCTGCCGCATCCTGAGTAGAGCGGACCCATCTTGGAAGCAGTGGAGTAAAAGGAACAATTTAAAGACATGGAGGAGGATTTTTATCCTTGTTGTTATCATCTGAAATAGAAGGAATGCTATTAAAAATAGAAGAGAGAGAGAGAGAGGTGGCACATATGTCGAATCAAGCTCGCAGGCCAAAGGTGGCACACCCACCAAACTAGGCTCATAGGCCAATATATTTTCATCAAATTTTACATCTCTTCTAATGATTATATTTTTGGATTTTGGTTAAAGAATTCTATATCCTTTGACATTTTCAGAATATCCAACAAAAATGCATTTTTCACTCTTAGGTTCTAAGGCTTTATGTTTCGCATCTGGCATATGGGCCCAAGCATCACTTCCAAAAACGCGAAAGTGACTTACATCTGGTTTGATTGAGCTCCAAGCTTCTTCTGGAGTTATATTATTTAAAACCTTAGTAGGAGTGTGATTTACTATGTAATTTCCACAGTTAATGGCTTCTTCCCAAAAATTGAGAACAAGTCCTTTAGACCGAAGCATACAATTAGCCATTTATTTTAAGGTGTGATTCTTCCTTTCATCTACACCATTTTGTGGAGTATATGGAATGATATGTTGCAATTGAATTCCATGATCAGTGTAGAAGTTGATAAATTTGTTGTTAACATATTCTCCACCATTGTCTGATCTTAACTTAAGAATTTGATGTCCAGATTGTTTCTCAACAAAGGCCTTAAAGGCCAAGAACATATTAAAAACTTCACTCTTGAGTTTTAAGAAGTATACCCAAGTGCGTCTGGAAAAATCATCAATAAAAGTTAAGTACTTGCAACCAGAGAAAGAAACAACAGGAAGTGGACCACATAAATCATTATGCACAAGCTGAAAAGGGGTTGAAGTGTGCCAAGAGGCACGTTTGTCAAAGCTATCTCGATGATGTTTTCCGAGTACACATCTGGAGAAAACACCATCTCGGCAAGATACCATAGGAAGGCCCATCACCATATTTTACTTACATAGAGTTTGAAGAGAGTGATAGTTTAAGTGACCAAATCGCTCATGCCAAAGTTTTCTCACTTCATCATTATGAGAAAAAAAAATGGAGGGAAGACATGATGACCCAAATTTGTCAAGCTTATACAACCTTGTGGAATCATTAGCAATGCCAGTAGCTAAAATATGTTTAGGATCTTTGAGGTCCTGGATTACAACATCATGAGGTGATAATTCTACTATGTTCCCTTCACCTGAATGAGTTATCTGATAAACAGAGAGAAATTTGCACGATAAGGTAGGAACACATAGTACATCAATAAACTGACCATTATCGAGATGAATGGTTCCAAATCCTACAACACTAAGAGATCTATCATCACCAACATAAATATGTTTAGTGTTACAATCATTTAAAGAAGAAAACATGGCTTTATTTTTGGCCATGTGATAAGAAGCTCCAGAATCAATGAGCCACTCATGAGTATGAGAAGAGGAAGATACATTTAATGCATAACCAGATCTTGATGCTTGACAACCACAAGAAAAAAGTGCCATTCCTGAAGATGAAGGTGAAGAGTGCTCCAAATTGATGTTGTTCTTCTTCATTGTTGCTTCTAAGGCTTCCATCTTCTTAAAACATTTGGACTCTATATGGCCATCATGATTACAAAATTTGCAATGTACATCGATCTTCTTCCCTTTGTTTTTATTTGCCTTATCATTTTGGTGAGTTTATTTTTCAATTTGCGGCTGAAATTGCTTAGGACCCTTGTTTGGTTTCAAACCAAATTTTTAGGATACTGCTTCTTGGGATTCTTTTTATATGATTGTTTTTGGGCTGCTAAGGATTTCTTAGAAGTGCTTCCAGGAGTGATAAGACCAAGGTGTAAGAGTTTTTCTTGTTCTCTTATCAAAGAATCACAAAAGGAATCAAAAGAGGGATTCTTGTAGGTGGTTCCTGAAGAAATGATGGCTTCTCTAGTGGAATGGAAGGCAGAAACAAATACAGAGTATGCAGGGCCAAGCTTAGCAAGAATTCAATAGATGATGCTACTATCTTCCTTTTTGACCTTACAACCTTCTAAGAGAAGCCTTAGGGTCTTGAATTTGGACAAAAAGCCTTCAATAGAGGAGAAATTATTGGGGTCCAAAGTAAGCAACTCATTTTCAAGCTGATGGCCCCTGATTTGATTTTGAATGCCAAAGACAGTGTTTAGCTTGTCCAAGGCTTCATGAGGGGTTTCAATGTCAAGGATATGAAATCGAAGATCTTGAGCAATGGACATTCCTATCAATCCTCATGCTTGATCTTGTTTATTTTCCCATTTATCAACTTTATCATCATCATAAGGTTTATTTTCTACTACTATGGCTATTCTATAAATCCCTTTACTTCTAAGTATATCTACCATGTGAGGTAGCCATTGGAAATAATTGGTGTTGTTAAGAATAATCGGGCATGCACTTTCCATTTTTTAAAAAAAATGAAGCTGAGAAAATCTAAAACTAACTGCTCCAATGGAAATATCTCAAAATATTAGGCCATTTAAGAAAAAACGGCTCGAAAAACAGCTTCCGGATGAAGAAGTTATGCCTTTTTGAAAAAAATGAGTTGAAGATGCCAAATAGTTACAGGACCAGGATGAAGTGTGACTTTTATAAAAAAAATTCCACCCCTTTTAACAAATTTTTTTTACAAAAGAAGCTTGAGAAAGAGACTTGAATCAAAGACCTCTATTCTCATAAACTAACTTCTCACCAAGTGAGATAGTAAAAGGATTCTGTAATTGTTTGAAAGGAATTTTTTTTTTTTTTTTGTGCAGTGTGCATGCCTTTTCCTGCACAAAAAACAAAAAAAAACTGAGAAAAAAAAAATGAAATGCAGGCCTTGTGGAAGATTGTTATATTTTTGGTTAGCCTTACCGGCAACTATCTATTTTTCCACTATTTCTGATTTCCCGAGATTGCACAAAGATGCGGGCGGGGAAAGGGCATACGTAGCAAAAAAATCCCTTTTCTTGTTTCTGATTTTCTGAGATCTCATGCAGCGTAGAGAAAAGAGCATAAACAGAGAAGAGGGTATAGATCTGACAAATAAATAAAACCTAAAATCCAAAAATAAATAGAGGAAACTAAAATAAGAAGAATTATTAACAAATATAACTGCAAAATAGATGCTTTATACCTCCAGATCTAAACTGTCATAACTTTGGCAGCCAGAAACATTTTCGCATGAAAAGAAAGGCATTCCTAACTGTAACAGATGCTCTAGACACAATAGAGAAGTTATACAAGCCCAAAAATGTTCAGATATAGTATATTTACAAAACGGAATTCGCATGTAGTCAAACCGGCTTCAGATTTTGATCAACAATGAATGCGGCCCTCAAAATAGCTCTGATCATGTAGGAATTTACAGGGTGAGTTCCTTAGATCAAGAACCAAAGGTCACCACTCAAAAATAGATCACAAATCAGTACACCAATATAATCACGTGGTTAAAACCCTCGAAGAGGGAAACAGTCCACAACCTGAAACAATGCAGCCACTTCAGGCAATTTATTAATATAAAAAGAAAAGTTACATATGTTTCTCTCATAAACAGTTACCGGAAAAATGACCCTCCATGCTCTTTAAATAGAGATCATGGACCAATCAGGTGCTAAGCCATGGATCAAGTGTCGTTAATACTGAGGAGAGAGATAATCGTCGGATCACTACAAATCCTGACCGTCGGATTATAAGTTACAAATGTACATGGTAAAGAAACACACTTTACCTAACTCTATACTAGACTAAGTTATTCTTAACTATTTCCTATGTGTCGGAATATCCTAACATCCCCCCTTAAGAACAACTTGGGATAGGATTGAAGGATTTATAAAAGTGACACAAAAGGATCCTATTTCCTATGTGTCGAAATATCTTAACATTCCCCCTTAAGAACAAAGTGGGATAGGATTGAAGGATTTACAAAGGTGACACAATAGGAGAAGGAAGGAGGCATTAGAGCCTATAGATTATGGTGGCCTACCCTGCATAGTGACTCTCATGACTATTTTAAGGCATGCGATACATGCCAACAAACTAGAAGGTTGTCCCACAGGGATGAAATGCCCCTTCAACTGCAGATGGCCCTGCAAGCATTCAAAAAATGGGCTATCAATTTTGTAGGACCTATTAACACCTTCGGGAAGACGACAGGTGCACGTTACATTATAACTTCTACTAATTATGTAACTAGGTGGACCGAAGCACAAGCGGTAAAGGATTGCACTACAGATACCACTGTGCACTTCATCTTTGAGCATATTCTGACCAGATTTGGATGTCCGAAAATCCTGATGAGCGATAGAGGTAAGCATTTTGTCAATGAAACAATATAGCCCTTGACGGAAGAATTTCAGATCCATCATGAAAAAAGCACTCTGTATCATCCCTAGGAAAACAGAGCGGTCGAAGCTTTTAATAAATTATTAGAGCATGCACTGACTAAAGCCTATAACGTTGATCGCAGCGACTGGGACGTTCGCATCCCATCTGTTCTTTGGGCTTACCAAACCAACTGTAAGAAGTTGACAAGAAAAACCCTTTTTCGGATGGTTTATGGCAAGGAGGCCATTATTCCCATGGAGTACATTTTTCCTAGCCTGTGCATCGCAGCCTTTACGAATATGGCGGAGCCTGATATCATGGAGGAGTGGTTAGCACAACTTGTGGCTTTGGAGGAAGATCGCTTCATTGCTAATTTCCATCAACAGGTTCAGAAGGCTCGAGATAAGGCATGGCATGATCTACATATTCGATAAAAGACCTTTGCGGAGGGTGAACTAGTGCTACTGTATGATAGCTAGTTTGTAAAACACCTGGGGAAGTTCCGACAGCACTGGATAGGGCACTATGCCGTTAAAGAAATCACAGATGGCGGAGTTGTTCGATTAGCCACCCTGTGCGGCGATATGCTACCCGACTATGTCAATGGTAGCCGGCTCAAACCATATTAGATCAAATGACTATATGGCTGGAGTAGTTGTATAAACTGGGTTATGCCCACCAAGGAAGGTAAGAACGGAAGGTACCATGATATGCGCAGGGTGTGGTCACTGAATTCGATGACTGGAGCGATGCACAAGAGGTGCAGGAGAATTTTTAGAGCGCAAGAGGTCCACTAGGAGCGCAAGGCTGCAGTGGGTGCATAAGAGATGCGAAATATAGCTGTTGCAATAGTAAAATTGGGTAAAAAGCAAAAGTTACCGTTAACAAAAGCGGGCGGTCAACATTTAATGAGGCGATTTTTGGAGATTTTTTGCCATATACTTGATGGTAAGTTCCAAGTGAAGTTTACCCTACCATTGGTCGATCACAAAGGCTATAAAACAAGGATGATAGCTCAGAAAAGGGTTTCGTATCGCTTGAATAGCTTGTACTTGACGTGTTTGTCCTTGACAAGTTTGTGCTATATACGATTCTATGTATTTTATGTTTTTTTGTTGTATGAGCACGCTTCCCCCTCAGACAGTAGCCATCCCGAGTTTCTTTTCATGCCAAAATGACGGCCACTAATCCTGGTGAACCCTCGGAACCAGTGACCTCGACAGAATAAGAAACTGAGTAAGTAGTGGACATTGAGTTCGAAGCTGAAGAGGTTATCTCCACATCAAGCCCAACTAAGAAGAAAGGAAAGGAAAAGGTTCAAGGTTCAGGCAAACCCATGAAATGGGTTGGGGTGAAGCACCGTACTTCCCCAAGAAATGTAAAATCCCCGTGAGCAACGCCCCAAGCACGCTCTGCTAAAAAAGAGGCCCATGCCGCCGCACCAATCAATTGGCTACCGCCCTTTGTTCGAATGCGCAAGCCCTAAACACGTACGCCGAAGAACCTCGACAGCTTGATCACCTACTTGTAGATGCCGCTAACCCCAGGAGAGGTCCCCATCATTGGCAAACCTTTTGGAAGGCTCCACAAGATAAAATTTGATGATCATGACTTGGCCAATTTGGAGGCCTTCCCTGAGTTAGCACTTGAGCTATACCTTGACATAGTTTAGGAAGACGATGGGATAACGCTTATCCCCATGCGCTAGGTGCATGGATTGGCTGAGTCCGGGCTCTTGAACCTACTAAGGATACCGCACTTCGACCACTACAACATCACGGATCATCTAGCATGTCAGTTGCTTGCCCTGGTTCATGAGGGCTGCCTATGGATCCAGGATCAGATCCCCATAGATGTTGCACTCATTCATCGAATTACTGGTCTTCCCATGAAAGGACCAAACCCCCTAGAGCACGTTGGCAAGAAGTATGAGAGGGAGACTAATGAATACATATGAAAAACCTACCATTTGGAGCGAAATACTCGAGGCTTCATAATCAAATCTATCAGTGACCCAGGTACGCAGTTGGGTACCATATTGTTGGCCTGCAAGATGATGCGAAAATTTTAGGTCACAACCTTCCCTGCATATGTAATTCAGTTAGCAAGCCAATGTAGGAAAGGGGTCTGCTTCAATTGGGCCCAATACTTGTGCGACGAATTCTTGGCCAAAATCCAAGAATCCCAAGAACAGGGACGAGCTTTTTGTTATTCATGGTTGTTTTTTCTCATTGTTTTGGTCACCTAGGAAGCACCCGAGGAATCAGTCCTCCCTGAGCTCACCCAAGACATGTGCGGAGGGGCTCATTATACGAACTTGTGGGAGTCTAAGGATGCGCAGCGCATCAAGGACAACCAAGTCTTTTGGGTCCTCTTCCAGAGCAGCTTGGCAGCAGCCATCAATTCCTGATTGCACTTGTCTCCAGTAGTATATGGTAAGTACAAGAACATCGTGGCATTTCAGGTCACCATGCACAGCGTTCAAATTAGAGCATGCAAGGATAAAGCCTTGGCCTCGCTCCCATATATGGCTGCGAACGAGGATATTGATCACATCATTGCTACATGGTCTCCACAGTGGAAGATTGGGCTCAAAACCAGTACGATGGGCACCGTAGGCACAAATGCTACAAAAATCACTTCCACCACGACTAAAGAAACTGGCAGATTGAGCAAAGGCACTGAAAAATAAGGGAACGTTGGATCCAAAACGGATTCACAGCAGAAGCAACCCATGAAAAAGGACGCAGTAGAAGAAACACAAACAGATTCGCAGTCACATCTAGGGGCAGAAGGATTGGATGTGGGTGGTGTTGATTGCCCCCGAGGCACGAAGCGAACAAGTGAGCTTGTCAAGGGCGCTCGCAAGAAACAATGAGCCATCCAACCCGAATGATGTACCAGAGTTACACTGACCGAAGATGATCTAGAGCAGAATGAAGATGCAGTCACCTTGGCAGCAGAGGAAAAATGGTCGGCTCTCGAGGAGCAGTAAAAGGCCGTGGTGGATACACTTCAGGTGGGGATCTGAGATTTGTAGCTCTAGGAAGATACCTTGCAGACCAGCATGACCTAGGTAAGGTTGGCCCCCGCAACCAGTAGCACAGTCATGGTTACAGCTGAAAGTCGTTCCTGTCTGCTGCCTGGCGCAACCATCATAATAAGTCCCCCTGACTTAGGTGTGCAAGTGCATGCTTGTGCAGGAGTGCAGTTGGATCTAGCCCGACTACCTCATGAGTCATTGCAACTACTCCACGCTATAATGTTTGAAGAAATCCAACATCGAGATCGCTAGTTGCACCATCAGCTCAGCACAGTTGAGCAAACAATTGCAGAAAAAGTTGTTGAAGTATCTCAGGCCTAGGCTGGTCACAACATTAAAAGCCTCGAGGATGAAGATCTAGGTAGTCAAAACACAGATGGGGCAACACATCGCGGACTTGTAGGCTAAGTTGCAGCCAGAGACACCACCGGAGGTGCGGGCCCAACGAGCTACCCTGGTTACCACAGCTACTAATGTGATTACAAAATAGATTGCTCTGGGTGCCCAATATTTGGATACAACCATGCAGTTATGGACCAAGGTACAACACAACTTGATCCTGCATGAAATCAACCAGGACCTGCGACAAAATGAAGAAGCATTCGAGCAGATCAAAGCGACAATTCCTACTCTAGTTCCTGCTCAACGATTCACATGACTGTGAAATATCCATGCCCTTCGAGATGACATCGACGAACTCTGCTAGAAGAAGAAGACTCTGAGTGAGTGTCTTAAGCCATGGGTTGATGAAGCCCTCAAGCTCTCCCAAGATATTGATGTCGCTGTTAAACAATTGAACTAGACTCTGGAAAGCGTCACTACTGCAACAAAAGGACTGACTTTGCAGAATCTAGTGGATATTACTTAGAAGGCTGCTGCTCAGAGTGAAGAAGTGCTACCCACACTGGTTGAGGCGGTCAAACTATTGCAGGCGCAGGTGGAGACCGCACCATCTCAGTGATTTAGGATGAGTCACAAGATTGTGTTGGGGGACTGTTGGAACAGGGTCCCCTAAACGCTACAAATTTACTATAATTTTGTATATTTTTGATATTATTTAATCTAGTGCAGGGGTTTTGGGGTAGGTCAAAGCCTCGAATGCAATGTAATGGGTCAAGGGTAGACCAAGAGTCTGCAAACCACAGTTTATGGACCATTGGAAGCATAGGCTAAGTCGATATAAATAGATGAACCTTTTTGAGTCTCAAGATAGGAAAGAATAAAGTATGATGCTAAGTGTGAATTTTTAGATCTGTCATTAGGTTGTTAGGGTAAGGACTCCTGCTGGCTGTGTGCGTAGGATGTGTTGGATTGTATTTATCTTTTGGATAATAATATATGCGGATATGGTTGAAATAATTTTGTTTTATTTGATCTAATATATTTTTGTTGATGCGAACTATTGGATCTATTACGAATACTGTTGGTTATCTATTTATGTTGTGAATTTGTTTATGTTATGGTATGACTGTACTATGTTGATGATGTGTTATGATAATATGTGTCGATTACTGTTGATACGCATGTGGATGCGAAGTTATTAACTAGATCTGTGCATAACAATAGCTCTGTATATTGTGATTATACTGTTAACTATCTTGCGAATAGATCTGTCTAGTCCAAACTAATAAGTTGCGAACGTGGATCTGCTTGACTTACCAACTCTCTCTCAGGGTGTGGAAACCTGGTCACAACACCCTCCCATACTTCTTTGGGTGAGAATTTGGCCTGCGCAAGCAAGTCACTACCGAAAGGGCCATTAGTATAGGGTTTTGTTGGCAAACCTTAACCTCCAAACCTGGGTCAGGACCCCTTAAGCCAACAATCCATACAATGCAAGGTGTCTAGAGAAATATTTACATTATATAATTGAATGTACTATTAACAAGACCATTAGCACAATACCTTCATATTTACAACATGACTGGGATCATTACAATATTTTATATCTATTCTTGTGCTACTTGTGTCAGTCTAGATCTAGTATAGATATGATTCAATTCTAAACATTTTCATTGGATTTGTCTTCTCTTTAGTCATATTGTTTCTCATTAAACCTATTTTTCTTCAAGGAAACCCTAAATATGGATCATAACATTCCTTAAGACTTGGATCTTACTTTTCATACATTTTTGGATACTTTGTTTACAGTCTAGATCCAATTCCAAATGTGATTTTAGTTTGTGTCTTTTGTTTGATTTGATATATTACTCTTTGTTGAGTTTTTTTGCAATTCTTGTGCTTGCTTTTGCTTTCATTTGGTGGTGCTATTGTTTCTAATTTATTGTGGTTGTGAAAATATTTAATAGAAAGGTTTATTAGGGTGTTTTTTTATTTTTTCTCTCTATCATATTCAAAATCTATTGATTCCTCCCATTCCTTTCTAGTTTCTCCTTAAATTAGGGATTTTGACTTTTTGACCTGTGTATATCATTGTATCTCTTATAAATTGAGTTACAACCCTTGATTTTCATTATGTATTTTATCGCTATCATATTTCTTTTGATTTCTTGTGAGTGATTCTATTTGCGAAATCCCAAGTCTAGATATTTTGAGTGTCTTGTGTTCTTTCTTGGTGGTGTTTTTCCTCTCTTTGTGAGTGATTTGTTTCAGTTATTTTCTTGGGTCTAATGTGCTATAAAATTTGAGAATTTCATTAAAGTCTTTATTGAGAGTGACTTAAGTATTTATTTTTAGTTTAAAAATCAAAATACTATTTACCCTCATGTAGTTAGTATTCACTGATTTTTTTATTTTTTTTTGCATGACCATATAACTGCATTAGGGTGTTTTTAACAAGAGTCTATTCACACTATCTGAGTTTCACTCTTTTACCCTATTGAGTAAACAAAAACCTCTTAAAATTAATGCTATAATAAAATTTATTGGACTTGTATTTTATTTTCACTAGTAGCACACCAACATTAGTTTAGGCTAGTGTCTTAGAATTAGAGTCTGAGGTTAACTACTCCAAGACCTCAAATTAGACTTAGCATCTTTTGGTAGAGAGGGGAAGTCCACTTTTAGTGATATATTCTAGGAGGCCCTTAGAACAAAAGGGTCAATCACGAATTCAAACTTGAGGCTAGTAGAGTGACATGATATGCTTCATTAGTCTTGGTGGCACGGATTGTGGGATTTTCATGTATTACAAATGGTGTTAATATCATATTTTTTTGTAGCATCGGGGGACCACTTGGGAGTACACCTCAATTTGAGGGATCTCTCATGGGATTTTCATACTTTTTCCCCTACCCTTGCATGTAAATATGACTGTCGACTACCCCTTAAGACATTTTGTTATTGGTGGTAGCCTTAGTGGAAAAACTCTAGGATCTTTTACAAGGGTGATGGGGAGGGGTTCATATTCTCCCTACTCAAGGTATATTTTAGGTAGACTCACTTAATCCTCCTAAAGGGTACCACACGGATAATAAGGGTACTTCGAGAAATTTTAAAAGGGTTTTTAAAAAGGTACCTTCTATAGTTGTACCAACCACATCTTCATTGTTGACCTATGCTTTGATCAAGTAGGGTATGTCAACGGGAGGACCCCTTCTCTATCCCTTTGGTTTATGTGTGCTTAACTTTAGGTTTTATTTCAGAGAGTGTTATTTGGTTTGAGTCTTAGTTTGAACATAGGAGTGTATTAATTGCCTTAATTTAATAATAACCTTATATTCATTATGGTTGAAGTAACCAACATTCTCATAGATTGTTATGCATTTCTCCTTAATAGGAAGTTCCACCACCGCATAAACATAGGTTAATTATAGCAACGAAAAACTTAGACCATACTCAGGTTGGGGGGAATAATATTGGTCTTAGGGAGGAATATTATTTTACTATTGAGGTAATTGATGAAGGTCCTTTACCACATTATAACCCACCTTTGACAGACCCTCTCAACCCAAATTTAGTGTATTTCAATCATAATGGTAGTGAACCTTTTTACGCTCATGTTCCTTATATGCCTAGTGAAATTACTTCTTCTATGGAGGATGAAGGTCCCAATTTACCTTCTGCATCAAAATTATTTTCTCTAATGACATCTTTATTATCATCAGTGGTTGGACCAGGACTTTTCCACATTTTTTGCTATCTTCACAGGTATTCCATTAGCGTTTACACCTTCACTAATACATATGAATACAAATTTTATGGTGAATTGTATGAATAATGAAAATCAAAATGTCAAAAGTTAAATGACAATTATAATGATCATTAATATATAATGAGGGTTCGTTGATTATTGAATATCCGACAAAAATTTTTTGACCGTTCAATATTTGATGTTTTTTCCAATATCAAATTTTCGTGTGTTGTCTAATATCTAACAATTGGAAATGAAACGTTGTATAATGTCCAATTGAAACACTAAATACTTTTTCTCGTTGACAACGCCTAATATGGGACCACTTTATGTTGATTTTAACTAATTATAATAAATATAAGATTATTATTATAATTATATATAATATTACTAATTTATAATTAATATATATTAATATTAACACCAATAATCTCTCTCTCTCTCTCACTCTATATATATATATATATATATATATTGTAATATTCCAAAATAGGAAAAGCAATAATATGGAACATAAAAATGGAAAATAGCAATGAATAGAAATACATCAAACATGATCCAATCATAGATCCATTGTATTAAGTATAAAAACAACAAATAAGTACAATATCTTGGAGAACAAGTCCCTCAAGCTAGGCAAGAGAAGCCTCCAATGAATACATATGCCAAAACATGAAATGTAGTTGCTACCCAAAATGTCGAAGAATTAATATAGCGCAGTCCCAATGAATGTAACTGTACCTAGAAAATATAAATGTATCTATCTGATAATAAAATGCTCAAAAAGTGCAGGGAATAGAGATCTAGACTCCCAAGAACCTTTCCAAGACAACCAAAAATGGGTTTCCGGAAATGCACAAAATACAAAAATGCCAGAATACAGCCCTAGGGATGAATAAGCTTTGCAATTGGACACCTAAAAGGAGGTGGCTGAAATGATGTAGAAATATATGAGAACTCCTCCAATATACTTTCCAAATGACAGGTTGATCCCTTCACTGGAAATCTAACTCTCCAAATGATGCACTGAATCCTCCACTGCAAATGCTCACCAATATAATGCAATCTATGGGGGAAATTGTGCTCTAGAATATGGTAATAGCCTGGCCTAGTGCCAAATGATGAAATAATGCCTAAGGACCTCCCTTGGTTGCCTCCCAATGGAAATGATTCTTCCTCCACTGAAAAAAAGCTCGGAAAATGGCTCTGTAAATCCTCCACTACTCCTACCCTACAACATAGCACAATCCTAGAAGAAACTATGTTTTAGATGAAGACTGAAGCTTCGCATGTTTCCATAATGTGGATATGCAGCTCAAAAACCTCTCCTGAGTGGGAAATCAAATTCCCCTGAGGATGAGGGTGGGATTCCCGCTCGGAAACACCCTTGTGCTAAATAGCACAACAGACTCTGCTAAACAATTGAAGTGTGCAAGAAGTCATAACAGACCAAAAACATATCAATAATCAACATACCCTCTATGGCTACCTTCCCCCTCCTTATATGCATTGTGAGCCTTCTCACCTTGGGTCCCACTCATTAAATCCACTACTCTCATGGAGACTTCCTCCCATTCACATTGCGATGTCCCTCATTAACTATCCACTCCCTTTACACCTACGTTGTTGATTTGGTCAAAATTGACCCTATCCACATGATCCAACCTCTATTCACACATGAGGGTGCTTTATCTAGCTACTAATATGCCCCTTATTCACATTAGGAGTTATTTTATTCTACTAAGGAGATTTATGGGTCTCCCTGCTCTCTTATTCCTTTATCTAGGTGGCAAAAACAAAATTTAATATTCCAACTAGCTGAAAGCTAATTTGGAATATTACAGTCCTCCCTTCCCAAATGTTTCTTTTCCTCAAGAAACTGTAAAGGTGAGTGCTGCAAAACTTCTCCTCCTTCGCTTGTGACACCTCCAAATGATAAGCTCCCTTCATGAACCAAGTGTCCCCCAATCAATCCATCCCTGAAATGCTCCTCCCAAGTGCTCAAGTTAACCAAATGGCTCACCTCATAAGGAAACAAGAGATCTAATGTAGCAACCATATACTATCCAACGTTCCCCCCCAAGCATGAGGCATAATAAGTGTGGGGAATCTCATTCCCATTAAGAAAATATAGTCTATGTTCCATCCCCCCAATCATGCCAACAACAATGATAAGAACATCATCAACATATGAGATCAAAATCAAGGAAAAACTAGCTGCCATATGAAATACCAGAGGAGGATAATAGTTCCTCAAGTGGAACCAACGCAGTATTACCCCTAACTGCCTCAGAATATGATATGATGAGTGGTTTCCCAACCATTTTCTTGCCACCACAATCTTCTCACATGCCTGGAGAAGGTGAATAATCTATGGTGTCAACTGAGCACACCCTGAGTAAGATATCATCTCCCCTAAATCTCATAGGGAGTGGCCATCCTCATCACTCCTTATGGCCCCAAATGGATCAATAATTCTATAAGAAAGAGTGCCTCCTTTTGGAGCAATGAAATTTACATGGGTGACAAGGAAATACAAATACTCGGTTAAAGGATCATTATGCACAAAAACACAATCCTTACCATGTACCTTGAGCAAGCTGGTGAAGTGGCTCATATATGGGCCTCCCCTTATTTCCAATGGGAAAGGAAGTGGTTGTGATAATTCTACCAAGGAGATTTTTCTCTACTCAATCCCCAAACAACCCATGCATCTCCTGATATGTTGGTGCAACTCCTCTTTGAAGCCTTCCCAAGTGAATCCCTCCATGATAGTATAATATGCTCCCATGGAATCGGTGTGGCTGGAGAGAAAAACCTCATATGCTGCATGTAGTAGCTTCTCCTTGAGCTTAGAGGCTCTAGTAAATAATATCCTACTCTAATAATAGATGACCCCATATCTCTCATCTGATAACTTACCATAAAGTACTCTGCATGTGAAGAGATCCTGGGAGTATTCCACCAACAGCTGAGATCTCCAATAAGGATCTATGCCCAATAATGACAGTGTTGCTGGTCTGTAATTTAAAGAACCTATCATGTTGTTTCCATCTTCTTTAACATCTCCCATGCCAAAGTCATATGCCAAGATTCTGCTATCTTTCATCTGCTGCCCCTCCTGTAGCTACTCCTGCTCAAGTAAAGGTTGAAGTTTTTGGAGGTTAGCCTTCCATAGGAAGCTATCACCCATCTAAAACCTTCTGAGTTTGGCCAATGTCTGTATGAGTGGCCACCACACTCTACCATATGTGGAATATTCCTCCCTATATGGAAGTATCTTCTGGTTCTCCAAAGCCATGGATTGGTCTCCTTGCACCATGATGGTGCCATCACCCATCCCTGAAACACCTTCTCTCAGTACAAGATGTTTGGTTAGAATTGGTGATAGTGATATTGGGATAATTTATCCCTCCTCCTTGAGCCTACCCAAGACTCTCTGCGTTGTGCCAAATCCTCCCAAGGTCCTCACCCCTCCTGGATCTATGAGTGGTGGAACTTGTTGTGAGATATCTCCCATCAACTCTGGGTCCTAGGGTCTCCCTAGTGGAATGCCTCTAAAAAGTAATGTGGCATGGGCCAAGGTCATCTGAATAAATGATTGGACTGCTAGGTCCTTTCTTCCACTACGCAAATCCAGCTCTGTTTTAAGTGTGGAAACTATATGAGAGGGATAAGTGTGCATGCCCCTAATCACCTGATGCTTCCCACTCTTTTTATATATCCACTCCATTTATAACGTCTCCCAATATGTGGTGACCTTCCCCAAAGTAATCAACCACTGCACACCCAATATCACATTGGTGTTAGTTATATCAACCACAAAGAAGTGATCAATCAAGGTGCATATTCCCATGGTGAGAGATAATGCCGGAACATACTTCATGTGCTGCATGGTTCTAGCTCCTGGGACCAAAACTGAAAATCCCTTAAAGTCATCAATAGATATTTCCCTTCTCTATACCAACTGGGCATCAATAAAGTTGTGGGTAGCCACCTATAAATCAGCACTGATACCCTTTGATCCTGAATGGAACCTCGAAATCTCAAAGTCAGATACTTGGGTACTCCCTGCAAATATGCAAGGGCCCCTCCAATTGGAGCAAATGATCCATTCCCACCTCCTAGCAGTGGTGGATCTTCTCCTGTTATCCCTGTACTATGACCTCCTTCTGGTTCCTCTTCTTCCTCCTCTTCATCATCAGAGAATACCTCTATATAGGGTGCCTTCCCTGCTGCACATCTATGTCTGGGTGCCCATGATGCTTGGCATGTGAAGCAAAGTTTCTATCTCCTCAAGTCTCTTCAGAAATCATCACTAAGAGGTCCTTTGTTTTGGCTCTCCTTTGAAGGAGGAGCATTCACATATTTCCCCTTTGATGGAAAGGTGGGATTTTGTTGAAATGGTGCATTTGCCCTTGGCAAAGCATCTTGTAGATCTCTAGCCCTTTAAACATCATCTTGAAGGGTAGTTGGTTTGGTTGATTAAAACAACCCATGTAAAGGCTATGCTAGCCCATCAATAAACATGTAGACCCTCTTAGCTACAGATAAATCAGGAACCATAACATAAAGTTTTAAAATTCAAAAATGTGAGCTTCTGGATTACCTGACTATTTGAGATTGGCTAGCTCAATAAAATGTGCCTTCGGGTCTCTTCAATCAAACCTCTCCACCAACCTCCTAGTGAACTCTGAACATGTAGTCACATTGGCATGCCTCAATGTAGAGAGACCATGAAACCACCAATCATGTTCCTCACCCTCAAGGTGCAGCGCTTCTATTTTGATGGCTTCCATATCCGATACTTGGTTCAACTGGAAGTAGATGTCTAGCTTCTTGACCCAAGACTTGGTTGTGCATTTGGGTGACCCATCAAAAGCGGGCAAGAAGAATCTACCCATATTCCATGGAAGATCATTGTTTTGTATGAATCCTCCACCTCTATTATGATGTTGGGATCTCCTATTTTACTTGATCTGACAAAACTCCTAAAATCTCAAATGATCTTTGAATCTCTGGGATTGAGACTCGTACTCTAGAAAGTAATCTTCAAGAGTTTCTTGTTCTTGAAATCCTCCATTTCCGATTACTAAGAATGTAGGCATAGTGGAGTGTTGGGAAACCTGTTGCTTCACTGGTTTATCATGCCAGTGATGTGAAATTTCAGAGCCTTCTCCATGTAGAAACCCTTTAGGGGATTCCTTGTGTCTATCCATACTCATCTCCTTGATTTCTCTTGCAATATATTGCATGGTTTGTAGAAGAAGCTTAGGGAACTCCTTGTCATCCTCTTCTCCTGATATAGGATTTTTTCCCTTGTCTTCTCTATTATCTGTATAGTCATATCTCTGGTTTCTATTGAGATACCTCTTATCTCTTTCTGTGAGAGGCTCTCCCTCTTCTGATGACATATTGGCTGAAATACACAGTTTGAGCCAAGATTATGCTCTAATACCACTGCAATATTCCAAAATAGGAAAAGTAGTAATATGGAGCATAAAAATGGAAAATAGCAGTGAATAGAAATACATCAAACATGATCCAATCATATATCCATTGTATTAAGTATAACAACAACAAATAAGTACAATATCTTGGAGAACAAGTCCCTCAAGCTAGGCAAGAGAAGCCTCCAATGAATACATATGCCAAAACATGAAATGTAGCTACTACCCAAAATGTCAAAGAACTAATATATCACAGTCCAAGTGAATGTAGCTGTAGCTAGAAAATATAAATGTATGGATCTGATAATATAATGCTCAAAAAGTGTCGGGAATTGAGATCTAGACTTCCAAGCACCTTTCCAAGAAACCCAAAAAGGGTTTCCGGAAATACACAAAATAAAAAAATGCCAGAATGCAGCCTTAGGGCTGAATAAGCTCTGCAACTGGGCACCTGAAAGGAGGTGGCTGAACTGATGTAGAAATATATGAGAACTCCTCCAAATACACTTTCCAAATGAAATTTTGATCCCTTCACTAGAAATCTAACTCTCCAAATGATGCACCGAATCCTCCACTGCAAATGCTCACCAATATATCATAGTCTATGAGGGAAACTACATTGTAGGAGATGGTAATAGCTTGGCCCGGTGCCAAATGATGAAATAATGCCCAAGAACCTCACTTGCTAGCCTCCCAATGGAAAGAATGATTCCTACTAAAAACAACTAAAAAGCATTGTAGAGATTATGGACATGTTGAAGGCGGGCATAAATATCATCCATTAGTAAGTTATTCATTATATGTATTTGTATTGTAATTTTTTTTTTTGTAAATTTTTATATGTATATTGTATTTTAGATTGTATGCCTTTGCATTGAAAATTGTATTGTCTTTATATTGTAAATGTATTTTATATTATTTTTGGAGGTATTTGACCTATCATGTCATCTTGATGTGGAGAAATATTATTTATTATTTTCGTTAGGGTCGATTAAGGGTTAGTTTGAGTTAGGGGTTAATTACCTTATGAGATTAGGGATAAGGGGAAATTTTTTAAGGGTTTTGGGGTTAGGGGCTAAGGGCTTAGGAGTTAGGAGTTTAAGGGCTTATGGGAATGGGGTTAAGGTGTTTGGGGTTTAATATATGTTTAGGGGGTTAATTACAAGCTATAAGATTTAGAGGTTAATGGGTTTTATGGAGCATTATTAATCATTTTTTAAAGTATATTATGCACATAATTTAAAAGATGGACATAGTGAATACATTTTTATAGGAAAGAAGACAATAATTATATAATATATTGTAATAAAATTTTATAAGACAAAATAATAAAATATAAATATCATTAAAAACCTAATTAAATACAAAATTGATTAAAAATAAAATTATAATAAAGAAAGATGATTGGATAAAGATAAAAGGATTCCATTTTATTAATATAGCTAAGATGATAATTAATTAAAAAAAAAATTTATGAAGAAGATTATATATAAAAAAATACTTTATTTATTAAAAAGTTTAAATTTATAGTCTGTGGGGCCTTAGTTAAATGGTGATGAGGCAGGCTATTATAGCACTCATCACAGGTTCAATTCCCTTCCCCAATCGGGGTGATGTATCTAGACATGTTGATGAAGATGGAGTAAAAACAAAAAAGTGAAAAAAGAGAAAAATGAAAGGACTACCAAACTTACAAAAAAAATAAGTTTAAATTTATAAACCACAATTTGTTAAAATGTTGTGTTCCTAACCACAACCTATTTCTCTCATAAAAGAGACTATTTCTCATTTTTTAAGGAAACAAATATGGGACACAAGCCTTGTACTTGGTGTTTCAAAATTCTTTACATGACAATGCTCTTTTTAAGCCCAAGTGATATAGAGTGAGGAATTCTCTATATAAATTATATTTTTGTGATAAGTAAAGGGTCTCATTTGTTGTAAATTGTGAGAAAACTTGAAGTAATATCAAAGCTATAATAGTTCTAGGAAAAGGCTAGATTAATGAAATAATTGATAAATCATCAATGGTTATTTTTTCCAAATTTATCTTACCTGTTATTACCCATGCAAGGTAGAACATTCCATTTTGAATGTCCTTTGAAGTAGGCATAATGTTTTTATTCTATACATTCACTTACAACTAAGTACATAAGAGTTACTTTTTGACATTTTCGTCTAATGAACTAAGTAGTCAAAAAGAAATAATGCCCCATTTTATGTAGAAGGAGAGATATTTGACGTCGTGCCTTAGTAAAAAAGGGTTTCCTATAAATATTGTCTTTAGTGGGTTCCCTACCACTTGCCTAAGGAAAAAAGGAGATCCTATATAATTTTCTTACATAAGCTATTGATTTCAAAGTTTATACGTGAAAATATATGATGAAAACTTTGAGTACATTTGTAATTGTGATGGAATGAAAAGTGTTTGATGATTGTTCCTAAAAATTTTCAACATAATAATAAACATCTTTCTAAATTGCACAAGCTTCATGATCACATCGATTTGTTGTATTTGATTCTTTCTCTCACACAAGATCATTCTTTCTCAATCATCCTCTTAAAACTTATAGTATCTAAGTGAAATCAAGAAAGAATATGACATTATAACGATGAATGCAAAATTCGATCAATTTTTTTTTTTTTTTAGTTGTGACTATATATCTCAAAAAGTGTCTCACTTCCTACATTCCAATAAAAGTAACATATTTCTTAGATTTTTTCAGCACATTCTTAAATATCTAGATAAATTGCACAAGCATCATCATTGATTAATTGTTTTCTTTGTTTCTTGGTCTCGCCTAAGTTTTCTTTGTCTTTGTCTTTGTTGTCTTTGTTTTACTCATATATTATATTTGTAAGAATTTGTATCGACGTTTAAATATTTTCTATATATACTAATATTACTTTATTGGTTGTGAGTGTATAACATGCCCCCTCTACAACATTACTCGACGAGGAAGAGGTGGTTTTAGTACAAGAATTTGTTCAAGAACATGGAGCGAATATTGAGGATCAAGCTAATGATCCTATGGAAGAAGATAATGATGTTAATAACAAAGTTGAGGAAGATGGGACAAATTGATTAATCCAAGAGACATTTAATAATGTTGGAATGGATGATGATGGAAACTAGTATGATGGTTGTGCTTTTGATAAACCTGTACTTGAGAGGGAAATTAGACCTCTTTATGAAGCCATCTCTTCTCTTTGTTGTATTTTTGTTGGTCAACTTAAAGGTGGTGAATGGTTTTCCAAACACATGTTTGACACAATTCGTAAGGTATGTAATACATTTTGTGACATTTAGTACTATGTACATGATAAAGCAATTCTTTTTTCCTTTGTTTTTAATTTTAGTATGTTGATCATAATTTAATTAATTTGTAACATTTGGAAGTGATGTGTGCAATTAATATTGTTTAGTACATTAAATAGTACTAACTTTTTTTTTAATGTTGTATATTATTAGGTGAATTTTTGTTACCACTGTCGAATGTCTTACCTCATGTGTACTGAGATTTACATATCATTATGAAATATATTGGAATGAGTATCAAGTTATTCAAGCATGTCCTAATTATGATATTCCCTATTATAAAGAAAATGTGTCAAATGAAAAATGCCCAAAATTTGATGAGAGTAGATATCAAACCGATAAGGTAACAAAAAATTTTCCTCATACAACTCTTCATTATATTCCCATAATTCCATGTCTGCGATAATTGTTCAAGTGCAAAAGAATAACACAACTTATGGATTACCATGAAATGAAAAGAAGTGAAGTTTTTTTTATCTAAATGCCTACAAATGGATCTACATTGAGGAATATAGAGGAAATGTGGCCAAAGTTTAAAAAATAACCTCGTAACATTAAATTTTCATTAGCAGATGATGGTGTGAACTCATTTGGAAAGCCTAGATATTCTTACTTGGTGTGGCCTTTTTTTGTTATAAAAAATAACATTCCTCTGTGGATGTTAATAAAGAGGGAGCACATAATGTTGGCAATGGTTGTTCCAGGTATTAATTTGTTTAGAATAATTTTTTTAAACATAATAACAGCTCATTTGTATTGTTTGTTTCATAATTATGTCTTTTTTTTGTTTACTCATATATTTTCAATTATGTCTTATATTTTTTTTTACCCATATATGTAGTAATTATGTATTGTATGTCCAATCAATTAGGTAAGTACTAGGTCAAATATATGAATGTATATATCGAGCCTCCTATCGATGAGTTATTGGAGTTATGGAACAATGTAACTTTGTATGATATCTCTAGACTAGTAGATGCACAAAGGGAATTTGAATTCCATGCAACACTTGTATGGAAAATTCACGATTCCCTAAGGCTAACACATTTTTGTGGTATGTTATAAAATTACCCTAAAATTTAAAATTGTTTAATTTTATGAAGTTCATTTCATGTATGTTTTTTAAATAGTTCCTTCATTGCACATAAAATAATTGATATAAAATTTATTCCATCTCTTACAGGTCTTCAAACAAAGGGTAAATTTGTTTGTCCAGTTTTTTGCCCTAAGATGAAATCTTGTCGTTCAAGAAGCTTAGGAAAGGAGGTGTTTGATGAGTATATGCACTTCCTTTATAATAACCATAGGTACCGAATTTACGAAAAAAATATTTTCAATGGGAATAAGAGACTAGATTAATACCATAGAGAATCCTCACACATGGAAGTTGAAATATAATAGAGTCTCTCAAGGTATGGATCAGATTGTCTATGTATCAATATACATGATTTGTTTGGATTCTTTTATATTTTTATGGAATTTTATTCACTATACTAATTGCCAGGTTATATTGTTGTTATAATATTTTTAACTATGATTCACATTGTAGGTCATCAAGGCATTAATGATGATCAGAGGCTCAGTATTTTAGATCAAAAATGAAAGTGCTCAGAATTGAATGAAACTAGAATGAAAACAACCAACCCGTCGCAAGGAATCCAATGCAAATCATTTCGTTGAAAACTAAGTTCAGATGAGGAAGTTACGGTTTGCTGATCGGCATTCAGAATAAGAAATTTTTTATAAAAATATTTCAGAACAAGTACAGGCTGATGACATGGAAGCCCAATCAACATTCAAGGAATCTTCTTCAGTTTTTTTCCAATGGGACTGTGACAAGTGTCACTGCTGGATTCGCCAGTTTTGTTTGTGAAGGTGAAATTTGTCCAATGACATCCTAAGGTTGAATTTGGGTTTATAAATTTATGTGTTGGAAATTATTTTTTTTTATTAAGATTGGAATATATATATATATCTATATATATATATATATATATATATATATATATATATATATAATGATTTAAATTTCATATATTATGTTATAATATTATATATATTAATATTAATAACTAATTTTCAAATCTTAATTAATGTATTTTATTCAGCATATAATATGTTTTTATTAACCCATAATTCTTTGGCATATGTTATAAACCCAAAGGGTCCGAATATAAATATTAACAGTGGAGTGGATTATGTGCTAAGGGTCAAGGCATATATTAAATGGACTACATTTTATTAAACATTGGTATTAACAACCTAAAGTCCGCATGTATTATATATATGACAATGCACTATACCGAAGGTTTTACATTAAGGTTTGAAATCATTTATAAATTTGTTGCCGCCTCTCCACCGCGCTCTATTACCATTGGGCCATGGGCCCCGTACCTTGAAAATGTACTCAACAAACCTGTCTTAATGTTATTTGGTTCTTCGGTGGTGGGAACAGAGAGGGCCAACCCACGATCCAACCCATGAGCCAACCCTCCTCCACATGACCACATCGATATGACCACGCTCCAACCCAAAACATTCATGCAGATTTTAAGTGCACTTATCCCATTTAATTCAAGATTAAGCCACAACTAATCCAGTTATTAATTGGTGGCAGAATTAGAAGCAGTGCTAAATTTGGATATTTTGCCACATTTGTCAGAGTTAGCTAGAGTCCTTCCAGATTTGGAGGAGAAATTGGGGGAAATTTTATTTTTTCCATAACTGAGTCAATTTTCGACCAAATTGAGCTAAAAAAGAGTCATTCTTGGATAATTGGCATGCTATGAACACATATGAACATTTTTTAGAGGCATAGGAGCTCATATACATAATTTTTTGTTGCCTTGAAGAATTTTGAAGCCTGGGGCCACCAGGAGAGAAGGCCATGCCTAGAGCATCTGGTAACCCAATTGAGTAAATAAATAGTCATTTCTAATAGATTTCAACATTTTGAACTCATTTGAATAGGTTCCAAGAGAATTTGATGCATGTAAACAGAAATTTGAGCACAATTGAGCTAATACAAAGGCCTAAGCTATGAATTTGGACCAAAGAGATGTAGCCCAGGAGGGGTGAACTCCATCAAAACTCTATTTTAATGGACCAATTGTTATGGCTTGATGTTATTTATGTTTCTTCTATTCAGCCATTTAAATTCATGCTTTATGGTTTCAAATTCACTCATAAAATTTAGTTTTAATTACCTCTTTGACACACATACGCAACAAGGGAACCTATACATCAAGCATAAGATCAATAAATAAATTTTATATCTGAAAATGAAATTAGCACAAAAGAACTAACGTTCAAATTCAGATCAAGTTGGTATCAGAGCTCAATTTAAAAGCCTGGTTGAAAGATAAGGCTTTTTTCTTGATAGTTGGTTGAAGATTTGTGAAATTTTAATGGTTTCAAATTTGTGATGCTGACAAGGTTAAAGTTGCAAAAGGGTGAAGGGAAATTGTTCGTTACAAGTCTTGAGATTAGGACCAGAAGAAGGAGAGCTAAAAGAGCATCATCTTCACCCAAAGTTCCACTCATAGATACAATTGAAGAACCTCAATTTTTGTCTCAAGAAGCTGAGATTGAGGAGGTACAATTTGTACGAGAAGCTGAGTTTATTGAAGAGGTAAAAGCATCAAAAGTTGAGCTTGAATCCATAGCCATCATGTCAGGTGTTGGAGAGACTCTAGGACATTCAAAAGAGGAAGATCTCAAGAGAGACTTCAAAGACATAAAGAGGATGGTTAAAGTTATGTTTGATGTATTTACTACTGGGATGGAAATAGAAGGTTCTAAGCCTCCATATGGAGAAGGAACTTTAGATGGTAAGAAGGATGAAGAGAAGAGTTCATAGGGCAGTGGAGGAAAGCCACCTCCATCTCCACCATCTTCATCATCCTCATCATCGCCATCAACATCATCTTCGACTTCCACCATAAAAACCACTCACACTCACTCAAAATCCACAAAGGGAAAAACTCCATTACTTAAATTAGACATTAATTTTGAACATCCCATGTACAATGGCGAGGTAAATTCAGAGAGGCTTGAAAAACGGATACATAAATTGGAGGTGTATTACAGAATTCATAACCTTCCTGAAGACGACATAAATATCCATTTGGCTTCATTAAGGCTGGAAGGAGAAGCACTAGTTTGGTGGGAAGCAAAGACTCAATAGGAAATGTGAATCCATGGTAAGATATCCATTTCTTGGGTTGAGTTTATTTTTTCCATTAAAATACAATTTTATCCATTAGCCTATATTCAAAAGGCTATTATGAATTGGAAAAATTTAAGCAACTCAAGGGTCAAACTGTTCAATAATATACCCAGGAGTTTAGGAAAAGGGCTTTGTTGTTAGGTATAAATTTGAATTCCCAAGATACTCTCTTGAAATAAATTGGGGGTTTACATTCCTATTTGAAACATACTATCCTTATGTCTAACCCAAGAAATTTAGATGAATTTTGTGTACAAGCCACACACTTAGAGGCAAGGGGGAAACAAAGCATAGATAAGAAAAGTGAAAGTGAGGATAAAGGAAAAGGATTTTTTTATGGAAGAGGAAAAATAAATAGCTCTATAAAAAGAGAGAAGGAAAAAATCACATGCAAAAATTGTTCAAAGACTGGCCATGATGAAGACCATTGTTGGAAACTTCATCCAGAATTGAAACAAAATAGACTAAAGGCCAAAGAGAAGGGACAAAATGTTGCTATAGCTGAACATGACTTAGGGTCATATTCAAGAGTTGAGACAAAGATTATAGCCATGGGTTTGAAAGATAAACATATTGCAAGCACTATTTCTTCAAATTGTTCAAATGAGACTCATGATGAAGATACAAGAATACAAATTTTCCATATTAGAGTTGTCTCTAAACATATTGAGATTGATACACTTTTTGATAGTGGGTCGCAAGCTAACTTGATTTCCGAAGATTTGGTTAAGAAGCTATACCTTGAAACTATTAGACATCCAAGACCATATCCTTTGGGTTGGATATGCAAGAATGAAAACTTGCAAGTTACAAGGAATTTCTAACTAAGATTCGCCATCAAATCAAACTTTCTTGATGAAGTTGAGCTTGATGTGGTGTCGCTTGAGATACCAGGTATTGTATTGGGAAGTCCTTATTTGTATTATAGGAAAGAATTATTTCATTTCCATGAGAATAAGTGTCACTTGTTTAAGGATGGTATTGAGTAAATAATTAGAGTGCATAAGAAGAAGACATGTTTGTCTCTTGTACATGCAAGTGAAATGAAGAGGATAGTGAATGCAAGTCAGAATTTGACATTTTTTATGATAAAAAAAAGAGATGTGTTGAACCAAACTTTTGAAAAATATGCTTATGATTGTAATAAGTTGTTTCAGGATGTTAACAGGTTTCCTTTGAAAGAAGGTGAACAAGTTGAAAAACATTTGCAGCAGTCAACATTAGTGTTAAGCAGTGTTGGAAACAAGATGTCGGTGCAAGAGAGCACAAAGGTCAAAGAGAAAGCGACAAATAAGCCTGGAAAAGAAGGCATGGGTTCCACAAATGCTAGTTTATGGTTTCCAAAAGGTACATGGCAATGGCGAAGATACTTGGTCAAGAGACGATGCAAGTACAAAGTGAGATCAGCTAAAAATCGCCATGGTGATAGTGTGCAAGGTGAGAATGTTTTTAAGTTTCCTTTGATTTTTTATGAAGGTAGGAACAAGATGGTTTCTGCAAGAATAGATTTTTGTTCTACAAATTCATAAATATTGCAACATGACAGTGTCAATGGCAATAAGAGATGGTTGCAAGAATCAAGGAAAAAGTTGACTTTTTGTGAAAATCTCCAAATGATGAAATTGGGAAAATTTTAGTGGATAGAGACTGGAAGGGTGAGGGAACAATACCCTCATCTACATGATTAGTAATCAAAGAGATTTTGGGGTCCAAAAGGCATCTAGTGGGGAGGAATGATCAGAGGCTCAGTATTTTAGCTCAAAAATGAAAGTTGTCAGAATCTAATTAAACTAGAATGACAACAACTGACCTGTTGTAATGAATCCAATGCATCTCATTTTGTTGAAAAACGAGTTCGTATGAGGATGTTATGGTCTATTGATCGTCGTTCAGAACATACAAATTTTTATAAAAAAATTGTAGAACAGGTACAGCCTGATGACATGACAACCCAGTCAGCATTCATGGAATCTTCTTCAGTTTTTGTCCAATGGGATTACGACAAGTTTCACTGCTCGATTCGCCAGTTTGGTTTGTGAAGGTGAAATTTGTCCAATGACCTCCTAAATTTGAATTTGGGTTTATGGATTTATGTGCTGGAAATTTTTTTTTTATTAAGATTAGAATTAATTTATATATTATATATAATTATAATATATTATATGATTTAAATTTCATATACTATATTATAATACTATATATATATATATATATATATATATATATATATATATATATATATTAATAATGAATTGTCAAATCTTAATTAATATATTTTATTCATCATATGATATGTTTTTATTATGTGATAGTTCATTGGCATATGTTATAAACCCAAAGGGTCTGAATCTAAATATTAACGGTGGAGCGGATTATGTGCTAAGGGTCAAGCCATATATTAAATGGACCACATTTTATTAAATGTTGGTATTACCAACCTAAAGTTCGTGTGTATTATATATCCGACAATGCATTATACCAAAGGATTTACATTAAGGTTTGAAATCGTTTATAAATGCGTTGCAAAAGACTTGTACGAGGGGCGGAGTTGGGGCTCGACCCCATGACCTCCACCTCTCCACCATGCTCCATTAAAATTGGGCCATGGGCCTCGTACCTTGAAAATGTATGCAACGGACTTGTATTAATGCACTTTTTTTCTTCGGTGGTGGGAATGGAAAGGGCCAACCCTCCTGCATGTGACCACACCGATATGACCACGCTCCAACCCAAAACAATAATGCATATTTTAAGTGTTTTTATCCCATTTAATCAAGGATTAATCCATAATTAATTCAATTACTAATTTTCGGTGGAATTAGTGACGGCACTAAATTCAGATATTTTTCCATATTTGTCGGAGTTAGTCAAAGTCCTTCCAGATTTGGAGGGGAAACTGAGAGAAAATTTGTTTTTTCTATAACTGAGTCAATTTTCGACCAAATTGAGCTCATAAAGAATCATTATTGGCTAATTGGCATGCTATGAACACATTGTAACATGTTTCAGAGGTAGAGGAGCTCATCTAAAAAGGGCTTTGTTTCCTTGAATAATTTTGAAGCCTAGGGCCACCAGGAGGGAAGGCCATGCATAGAGCATCTAGTAACAAAATTGAGTAAATAAATAGTAATTTATGATAGATTTCAACATTTTGAACTCGTTGGAATAGGTTCTAAGAGCATTTGATTCATGTAAACAAAAATTTGAGCACAATTGAGCTAATACAGAGGCCCAAGCTATGAAGCTGGACCAAGGAGATCTAGCCCATGAGGGGTGAACTCCTTCATGATGCAGGAGCATCTGGCTCAGCAATTTTATTTTAATTTAGTAGATAGAGGTGGTTTTTATGTTTTAAAGGAAATTGGATTTTTATGTAACAAATTTAAATCATTTTAGAGTTTGAGTGATTTTAATGAGAGATATTAATTATTGAGAGGAATTTGTAAATGTTCCCAAATGATTGGAGAAAATGAGAGAAGTAGGATAGTTGAGATTCCATAGGGAGTGAGAGATTTAAAAATTAATTGTAAATCCTAAAATTAGAATTGGGTTCATGATTTTGTGGATGAGAGAGGATCCTTAGGGATTAGTTGAGGCATATGAGGAATTAGAAGATATTCAGGGTTTGTTGAGATGATGGAGGATCTGAACCTAAATTAGTTCAGATTGTTTTGTATAAAAATAATAAGCCTCAAGGCATTAGAGGGAGAGATTTAGGATTTAGAAAAGTAGAGCTTGGATTGTAAGCCTACGGGCAATAAGAAGGAAAAGGCCACTGATTTGAATATCAGGCCAGAGAGAGGAAACATTTTGTAATTATTTGGTTATACATATACATATACATATATATATATCTATATATATATATATATATATATATATATATATATATATATATATATATATATATATATATATATATATATATATATATATATATATATGGAGGAATTCCATTTTGAATTTGGATGTGTTGCATTGATTGACAAATTTATGTGAAGCAGAGAATTGACATTACATTTATACTCATAATACTGGAAAATGAAGTATAAACAGAGCATTTGATTGCCGAGTTAATGGATACTCAAAAATTGGGGTTGAATCTATAATAGAGAAGTTACATTGATAACAGAATGGATCGATAGTGAACCATGAGTCTGAACTGGGCTTTTAATTGATATGCGATGCGTAATTCGAAGAAGTGAATGAGGTCAGGGTGTAAAATCAAGAGCGAGAAGATTCGTGGAAGCGTATAAGAGTAATTATGAGGGATTTTTTCATCAGAGGTTCCTAGATGAATTTCTACATTGGCGTGGATATAATTCTTTGCATAGCCGATTGACTGTTGAGTCAAAAGATAAGGTGTAAATGTGTTGCAGTATTGCTAAGTTTGGACCGATCCTGTTACGTTGAGTGGAATTTCCTGTAATACATAATGCTAGTAACAAATCAGTGTGGAAGAAGAAGTTTCTAGATTATGGCAGCTGAATCAGTTCTCATTAATCATATCATGAGCTCACGGAAAGAAAAGGAGGGACTCAGTGAAAAAATAGAAGTCTTGCAGCATTGTATTCAAAAAGTGGAGGTTATATATGCAGAGATGTGAGTTAATGGTATAGTGAATGAAGAGCGGTTTTGAAACCACCAAATAGGTTTTTGCACAGCTTTAAAAGGGTAAGCGGTATTTTGTTGAGGGAACGTGATGATGTTTAGGATGTGACGCGTGGCATTACAAAACTTCCTATTTCACGTAAGTTCGGAAAATTTAAATGGCATGCATCTTATTATGCGATATCCATTGGATATATGCATAGATCATAATTGGAGTGAGATAACTGTTGGATGAAAGTTGAAGCCGACGATGGAGGTTTGAACGCTAAATGCGCATCAAATTATGTGTAAAGCATGTGAACTGTTGGATCGGGGTGAAATATCGATAGTTAAGATTAGGATGGTACATTGGTTGATAATAGCTGGGGCCCAACATATACATGTTGGCACTTTGGTATTTTTAAACCAAAGCCGATTCCAATAATACAAATGTCAAGGTGGGTTTTTTTTATATGGTTTGGAAACGAGAATTATGGGAAGGGAAAAAACTGTGGGCCCGATTTATATTTTCAACATCGTGGGTTTTAACTAAAGTAAATCATAGATATGAAATATATAAAATGGTTATTTTATATAGTTTAAAGGGAACCAGCTTCAGCATAGAAAAAGATTCACTATTTGGATTTTATCTGCATGTGGTTATGCATATTAAATTTTTATATGCGTAGTGTGGATTTTAAGCAGCTTAGGCTGCGTCACTTCATCAAAACACTGTTTTAATGGATCAGTTGCTATGGTTTGTTGTTATTTATGTTGTTGTTTTTCAGCCATTTAAATTCATGCCTTATGCTTTCAAATTCACTCATAAAATTCAGTTTTAATTACCTATTTGACACACATAAGCAACAAGGGAACTTTTACATCAAGCATAAGATTAGTAAATAAGTTTTATATCTGAAAATGAAATTAGCACAACAAAAATAACATTCAAATTTAGATCAAATGACATGGCACTTCCACGAGGAATGAAAAGTTATATCGAGCAATTCAATAGAATTCCCTACTATGAGTACCTATAAATTGTTCATTTGTTTGATATAATGCACATCTGGAAGAATGTAAAAGAGAATTTATGGTGAATATTAGATGGAAGGAGAGATAAAGAAAAAAAATCAAGATTTGTAATGAAATTAAGGAGGCCAATCATGCATTGTAAAGCATGACTCATTCAAATAGTGATGGACACGGCAAAAATATAAGTGCCATTCCATGGTTATACATAGAGAAAAAAAGTAAGGATGTTAAAGAGGTTATTGAAAAAAATAAATTTCCAACTGGATTTTCTTCAAACATTAAGAATATCCTAACAAAAAAAGGTGAATTAGGTGGGGTAAAAACTCATAATCGGCATACGTTCATTAAGGTCATTATTTTGGTTTATATATTTATACATTGGTGAAAATTCTTGTTAATTAATGTTTTTTCTGCTAATTTGGGAATAAATAATGATCAATCATTATTTTTGTTACAGTATGTTCTATCTCTATGTCTCCAAGAAAACTTTGACAACAATGTCATACAAGTTATATATGATCTTGGAAAATTCATGAGGTGAGTAGAGATTTATCTGCTAAGTGTAATTAGTTCAATGAGTTTTTGCACAAATAATATTTTAATGGATGTGTTTTACTTATCATCATGTACTATATAATTTTTTATTGAAACATGTGATTTTCTTGCTTTATTTGTAGATGGTTTTCATCTAAAAAAATCGATACATAAGATATAATGTATTGGAGGAAACAAATTCTTCATCTAATGTGTGAAATGAAAAATTTTCTACCTATGACATTTTCCAATGCACAAGAACACTACCTCATACACCAAATCGAGGAGATTTAAAAGTGTGGACCTGTACACACAAGATCAATGTGGATGGTTGAGAGGCACTTGAAATCACTGAAGGCTTTGGTTAGACAAAGAGCACATCCTGAGGGTTCTATGGTAGAGGGATATATGGTATATCAAACCATGGTTTATATTCGTCAATACACACCTACAGTAGGAAAAAGTATTAATATATTGGATCACATTTGGGATGTCAACTCCATGAACAAATTTGAAAGGGAGCACCTATTGGGGAAAGGTAGAATGAAGAAAGTGATATGTAAGTAGCTAGTGGATATTTTAAGTACATTTAACTTCTTATTTTTTATGTATATAATACTTATTTAGATTTTATTCTTCATGTATAATCCATTATTATGAAGGTATAACATGGTAAGTAATTATATATATGTGAATTTTTTTATTTTAACACAATTGTTCGATATTGGGATGCAGTATATTATATATTGTGAACAATGTTGATTGAATGAAGGCACGGATTGAACGATGAAAATAAGCTAATAATGGTAGGTTTTCATGGTATGGTGTTTCTACATTAGTAAAATAAGCTCAACGTAGTGAAGATACCAATATTATACAGAGGGAAATTGATTTAGCATATGTTTTAAAATATTATCAGGAAAGCATATTCACCCATACTAAGTTTTTTTTACAATTATATCAATGCATATGGCATGTTTTTTTCTTAATTTGAAAAATTTAAAAGTATAAATATTCTTCTCAATTGAAAAATATTTTTTTTATGTGCTTTACATATTGTTTTTCAAATGCCACAACAAAATGTGGTGCAATGGCCGCAAATTTCACATCAAAAGGTTGAATGAAAAGTTGAAAACTTCTAATAGTGGGATAACTATAGTTTTTCAAGTTATCAATGTTTCCTCTAAAGATGGCAGACATCCACAAGTCTCTAAAAATTGATACCATGGATATCTGCATGACATACTTGAATATGACTTTAAATCCTTCAATTTACTTGTGTTTGATGTCAAATGGTTCAAGCTACGAATCCATGAATGTGACCCTAATATAGTTTTTATTCAACACGCTAATGGATTTATGATGGTTAATACAAGGAATTTTGAGCGAGGATCAAATCCATATGTTCTTCCAAGCTAATGTGAACAACTATTTTACGTAGATGTTCTAGGTAAAGAAAATTTTTCATATGTTGTTAGATATGATACTAAAGGAAGGACCGTAAAGTATAATGTAGCAAATGAATATGAAATTGAGGAAGAATACAATGTAAAGGAGAAGGGGATTCATGAAGTTTCAGACCAAGATGTTGAATAAATTCAAGGAATATATGTTAATCAAGATAATGTTAATTTGGATGAATTAGATGATATTGACATGTGTGGGACGAAGAACTTGAAGAAGTTGAACCAGATGTAGAAGAGCATGTTCCAAATGATCATATATTTTGAACATGAATTATGAAATGGATGATACAGATGATGAGTTGGATGAGGAAGAAGATTAGTGATATCAAAATGCTGAAAAGTACAAGGTGTGCATTTGTATGTTTTCAATTGGTTTGTTCTCTTTCATTCACCTTAATTTTTTATTTTCCTAGTTTTTATGTTTGAATGTTATTGTGTTTCTTTCAAATATATTATAGTATCTAGATTGGGTATTGGGGAATTGAGAGTGATGTGAGAGGGGTGAGGGGACATATGAGCTTTCAACTTCACTTGGTTGACCTTGTTCAATAGAGAATATATTATTCTTGAAATGAAGAGAAGCTCATTAACATTTATACCATCATTTCCAATTTTAACTTTCATTCATCTAATAATTTCAGACGAGGAGATAACTTCACAAATTGGATGATGAATTTGATAGAGGGTGCTCATGAATATATACATGGAGGTGAGACTGTTGGGATTCATTTCCCAATGTCTCTTAGACTTCCTTATTTCCTAATTTACACTATTATACAATTTCACCCAATCCCTTAGGATTAGGTGTCAACATTCCCCCCCTTAATCTGAAGGAATGTTGGTGAGTCCAAGCATCGTTCTGATTTTTTAAAACTTTTCTCTTACAATCACTTTGGTGAATATGTCTGCAGTTTGCTCATTTGTGGAACAATGAAGTAGAAATATAGTTTTGGCCTCAACATGATGTCGAATCAGATGGTATTTTGTATTGATGTTCTTCGTTTGATAATGTAACTTTGGGTTCTTGGCCAAATTTATTGCAGAAGTGTTGTCGATCATGAGTTGAATTGAATGCATTTGTTTCATCTGCAAATCTTATAGGATTTTCCTAAGCCACATAATTTCCTCCGTCGCTTCAGCTACTGCCACATATTCTGCCTCAGTTGTGGAATCTACTAGAACTGATCATTTTCATGATCTCCAGGAGACAACTCTTGATCTAAGACTCATAGTATAACCTGGGGTAGATACTCCAGTTTATTTGTCTCCATCAAAGTTTGAATCCAAGTATCATATCAAGCTGAAGTTGCCCACTTGTGTATATTTGAGTCCAAAGTCTTGAGTCCCCTTCAAGTACTTTAGAACTCTTTTTGCAGCATACCAATGTCCTTCACAAGGTTTTTGCATAAACCTGGAGAAGATTCCAACAGCAAATGAGATGTTTGGTCTGGTAGTAGTCAGATAGATGAGATTTCCTACAAGATATCTATAATTCATTGCATCCTCAAATTCCTTTCCTTCAATGGATGTTAGCTTCAAGTTTTGTTCCATTGGAGTGGTCAAAGGATTGCATTCATCTATGCCAAACTTCTTCAAAAGATCTTCAATGTACTTATTTTGAAAAAGGATTATAAATTTAGGATATTTAGTTACTTCAATACCAAGATAGTAGTGAGCAAAGCCCAAATCAGTCATTTCAAAACCTTTCTTCAATTCCTTATTTATGGATGCAATATAACTCTTATTGTTACATGTCATCAAAATAGCACCTACATGCACCACAAGATATAAAACCGTTTTCCCAACTTTCTTAACAAATAAAGTTGCATCATCAAGATCAAAATTTGTAAAGTTAAGTTTCAGAAGATGCTAGGTTAATTTCTCATACCAAGCTCATGGTGCTTGCTTGAGGCCATACAAAGATTATATAAGCTTGCATACTTTGTGTTCTTGGCCCTTCAAAAAAAATCCTTCTGGCTGGGACATAAAAACGTTCTCATTTAGATCTCCATTCAAAAAGGTGGTGTTTACATCCATATGATGGAATTTCTAACCCTTCTAAGTTTCTAAGGAAAAGAGTGTCCAGATGGTGACCCATTTTGCTGTGGGGGGGAATTTTCCTCATAATTGACCCCTTATTTCTGTGCAAAACCTTTTGCCACAAGCCTGGCTTTGTGATTTTCAAGTGAGCCATCCACTTTTTACTTGTTCTTGTAGACCCACTTGCAGCCAATTGGTTTGGTTCCTAATGGAGGATCAAACAACTTCCAAGTGCAATTATTTATCAAGACATCCTACTACTTTTGCATCGCTTCATTCCATTCATCATGAGAAGAAACTTCTTTGAAGGAATTCAGTTCAATATCTGTAGACAAATTCAATTCAAAATTATAATCAATATCCATATAAATAGGCGAATAAGAATTATCTACGTCACCTCCATTTTGCCTGGTGGAACTTCTTGTTCTTCTCTTTCCAGCCTCATCGGGACGAACATTTTCTAGTGTCTTTGTCAGCCATTTTGGGTGACCTTTCTGATATGGCCCAAGCTACTCTTTTGACTAAGTTGGGATTGAATCAAGATTCAATCTCCCAATTCTGTCAACCACATCATTCAAGGTGTCATCCATGGTTGGTTCTTCATGTGGGGGAGAGGGTGCTTCGGAAGATGATTCCATAGGTTGATTCAGTATATGAATCCCCCCTTCAAGATGTGGAATTTGATTATCAAATTATTTAAATGACTTTTCATGTGTGAATATATCCAAGCGATCAAGTTGTTGCTCAACAACATCGTCAGTCTTGGAAGATTCAAGGAATATGACATCTCTAGATACTAAAAAAATTTTATTGACTTCATCATAGAGACGATATCCTTTGGAGGTATTGGAATACCCCAAGAAGAAAAGTTTTTAACTTCTTGCACCAAGTTTATTTCTTTGTGCCTTAGGTATCAAAGCATAATAGGTGTAACTAAAGACCCTGAATGATTTACCGAAGGAATGTGGCCATGCCACATTTAATAAGGAGTTTTGTTTCTGATTGAATTAGAAGGACACCTATTATTTATGTACATGTCACATAGAACTGCATCAGCCAAAAACATCAATTTACATTCTTAAAAAACATCATGGAGCGAACCATATTTAAAATTGTCTTGTTCATTCTTTCAACTTCACCGTTCTCTTGGGGATTATATGGCACAATTGTTTGATGTTTGATCCCATGTTAGTGAATATAGTTTTCAGTTTCGTTTGAAGTGTATTATTTTCCATTATCAGTGTGCAAAGAGCCAATATGATTTTGTGCATCATTTTCAATAGATGCATGAAAATTCTTGAATGTTTGGAAAGCATCATATTTGTTCTTTAATAAGTAAAACCAACACATTTTTATGTAATCATCAATAAATTTCATCATATATTTATTTCCATTTTTAGAAGAAATGGGCATGAGTCCACATAAGTTTGAATGAATAATCTCAAGTTTTATATGTGCTCTAGAATGTGAATCATGAAAGTACTATTAGCTATGCTTTCCTAGAATACAAGCATCACATTGCTTAAGTTTCCTAGGAATTGTAGGCAATCTAGTAACACCATTTTTCTTCAACAATAAAAGGCTACCATAGTTTAAGTGTCCAAATCTAGCATGCCATAAAATACTTGATGGGAATGTACCTTCATCATGATGAGAACTAAATGCAAATTTTTGTGCATGAGAAAAGGTACCTTGCAGCTTTAGGAGTCTTCCTTCTTCTATTCCCTTCATGACAAGTAAGCGATATGATGATTTTTTGACCTCAACCTTTCCATAAAACATGTGAATGGAGTGTCCTTGCTGGCAAATGTGGACCAAGGAAAAAATTTTCTCCTCAACTCAGGCAGGTATAGAACCTCATGTACAAGATTATCTGGAAGACCAAGCAACTTAAGCCTGATTATGCCAAGCCCTGATGGCTTGAGTTTAGATTTTTCTGCAAATTATATTGCTCCAACAACCTTGTCAATGAATTATTCAAAAAAATATTTTCTAGAAGTCATGTGACATGTTGCTCCCGAATCTAGCAACCAATCATTTCTCCAAGAAGTAATTGAAGCATCAAACAAGTCTTCGGTTACTCCAATGTTACAATGTGCTACAACATAATGAGCGGGTTCAGGTGAATTACCTTTGTCTCTATCATGAGTTTTACCTTTTTATTGATTTATTTTCTGCTCAATTTTGTCCCAAAGGCAGCTTACATGTAGATGCATCATGCCAATATTTATTGCAACATATGCAATGAAGATCATATTTTTCACTTTGAGTTTGCCTGCCCCCCCTTCCTCTGAAAATTATTCTTCCTCTTCCTCTTCGGCCACCTCTTCCTCTATAAGAATCGTGAGGATGATTTTTCTCTCTATGTGTGAAACATACAAATTCTTCAGAAGACAAAGGGGTTGTCTTATTTCCAAAAGCCTTCTCTCTTTCTGCAAAATTTTTCTCAAGGGAATCAAAGGTGATATTCATGAGGTTTCCAGTTGCTTGCAATCACTCAAGGTAATGTGAATAAGTGGGATACAATGCATTAACATAATCTATGAGAGGTATGTCAACTTCTACACTAGTATTTTTAATGTCATGCATGATAGATCTTACTTATGATGCTAAAGCAAGAGGGTCATCATTTTTCAATTCAAGGCTGACCAACTTAATCATTAATTGAAAAATCTCAAGTTCTGAATGTGAGTCAGAGATATTTTAATTTGCTCAAGCCTTCATAGGAATTTGAAAATGATGTAATATGGCAATTCACCTCTTTATTTACAAAATCTTCAATCAAGGCATAGACCTTGCAATTCTTGTTTTCCAAAATGGCGATCTCCTTGTCTGAAGTGGGCTTTGTTGGTGGATTGTCTCCTTCTCCTTCACAAATTACTCTCCACAAGTCATAAAAAAAGAGAGTGTGCTTGATTTTTTGAGACCACTCAGGATAGTTCTCCTTGCTAGAGAGAACAACTCCCACAATAGATATGAGAGAATGCATTGTGACTTTTGAAAAAAATATGTTGGAAAAAAAAAAAAAACTCAATTCTGGTGTAAAATGTAATTTTCTACAAAAAAATAAATTATAGAGTGAAAATTTCACTCTGTTGTAAAAATTCAATTGTGGTAAAAGGTGTAATCAACTGTAAAAAGACCAATTCTGGATTTTATTTTTTGTGTAAAAAAAATGAGATTTTTTTTTGTGTGAAGGGGAAGTCGGACCTAGGGAAGGTCAGACCTGGGGGAGGTCGACCTTGGGAAGGTGGGTTAGGGGGAGCTAATGGCAAGGAGGGGATTCCACGGGGAAGGGTGGAGGGACAGGGATAAGGGGATTAGGGAGGCGGGGATGCAACAGAGGGATGCGGGAGGGGGAGGGTTGCGTGGGAGCGAGGATGGGAGGTAGCGAAGGGATGTGGGGATGGGAGAGTGTAGGGAGGGGGAGGGAGGCAGGGGAGTGGGGAGGGGAGGCAGCAGAGGGATGTGGGGGACGAGAAGTAGAGGGGGGTGGGAGGGCACAAGGAGAACATAGTATCAGGGGGAACAAGAAGTGGAGGGGGACGGATCGAAGAGGTTAGGGTTGCGAAGGGGAGCGAGCAGCACAGGAGAGGTGCAACAGTGCATGAATTCAACAAGTAGCATAGGCGAGGGATTTGAGCAGGTGCAACCGAGGGTGGAGGGGATCAAAGTTGTGACTGTGGCTATGGCTGTGGTTGCGGTTGTGGCCGTGGTTGTGACTGTGGCCGAGAAGAAGCTAGACGGGCGCCAAGCTTAACTGTGAGAAAAAAAAAAGCCCAAAAAAGAAAATTGAAGGCACAAATTTTTCATACATAAATTACAGGATTGATATGGCAGTCTGCAAAAAGGAATAACATAGATAGGACGGAGTTACACCTAGCGAAAGAATGCCAAAAAAAGGGTTGGCTCTAATAACATGTCAGACCAGGAGGTAACTCCACAAATTGGACGATGAATTTGATAGAGGGTGCTCATGAATATATACATGGAGGTGAGATAGTTGGGATTCATTTCCCAATGTCTCTTAGACTTCCTTATTTCCTAATTTACACTATTATACAATTTCACCCAATTCCTTAGGATTAGGTGTCAACAAATAATTTCCAAGGTTTTGCATTTACTAACTATTAGTGGAAATTGTGCTTTGACCCAAGATAGTGTGAAATGTGAATGGGGCTTGTTGCTACACAAAATGGTAGGCCCAGGGGTTAGACCATGGTTTTGATGCACAACAACAATTTGGGACCAAGGCCCATTGTCATCACAACCTATGTCCCCTTCTCTTCTCAGATTTTCACCGATAGGAGGAGTCGCATTATTCCCTGCTTGTTATAGGTGAGTCTTCGAAATTTTTTAAAGTATGGAAAGGATTGTTCATTCGGTGGAAATATACACTAAAGGCTCAAGCCCTAGGAATATACTTCAAATATTTCCATGAAATACCCCTTTATATTTAAGCTACATGAGACCTAGGGTTGAGGTACAAGTCATGAGGTAGGTATGCCCAAGGTCAAAGTAACGAGATAAAAGGTTTCTAGGATGATATGCTTGACGAATGTAATGATCCAAAACCCTTAAATAATCCCTTAAGTTTAAGGAGGACCTTCTAGGTTCCCAACTTGGTACAACAGATTGGCAATCAAATAACTCAAAATAGTTGTCATCATTTTGAGCCTCTATAAATCATGGGATCTTATATATCATGGAAAGTGACAACATATTTCCCACAAGGGGGTCTCATAATGATTTTTAGAAAAAATGACTAAACTAATGTTTAGGTGGTAAAATTCAGTTTATAATTGATTGATTATGCAACATGGTACTAACAATTGATAATATTTTATTGTTATTGATGATATAATGATTTATGTTGAATGATATATTTGTTTCTCTAATATCAGGAGGTGTCACCATTATTATCATCGATGTCATCATCATCTAAAAGTGTTATCAGTTGATTGCATAATTTATTGATTTTCACAATCCATTCTTTGCAAGTTTCAGTGAATCAATTTCTACAAGGTTGTAGAAGTCCCTTGATCTAATTGTGATGTGACTTGAGAATGGGAACAACACTGATTTTCTTTTATTTTGTGCCCATATGCATTGAAATGTGACATGGTTATGGTATATGCATGTATTGAAGTTATAGGAGGTTCTTTAGACTCAATTATGACAATAAAACAATAAAATTATAACATATATAAATTTCAAGGAGATGAAATTATTTATTATTATTTAACATTTGTGGGCTTATAATGTCCATAGGTTGAGAAAAACCCTTACCCTTCCATTTGATAAAACTTCTTACCCTTCATCATCATCTTTGTCATCATTATCATCATTAGCATCGTCATCACCACCATCATATTTGTCCTATTCATCAACATCATCATCACCGTCATATTCAGTGTCATAATTTCTTTCATCATCATCATCATCATCGTCATCATCATAAATACCATTTATATGAAAAGGAATGATGCCTCAATGAATCACACATAATTTATTATATGTCTCTTATGCTCCTAATTCCAAAATTTAGGGATATGAGTCCCCATGAATGTAAAATGATAGCTAGATAGGAACCATTTATAATTTATGTCAAGATTATTGTTACTTGTTGCAGGCCTACCCATAAGTACCAATCCACCACTTAAAATTTACCAATTAGTTGAAATTATGCTTTAATTAATCGCCCCCACACATAGTGACTAGTGAAAGGGGTCAAAGTTTAACTTTTTTGAGTTTGTGCTTATATGCACTTAAATTTGATATGGTTATATTAGATACATGAATTGATATTATGGGAGTGTTTGAAGAATCAAATAAGACTCACACAAATATTCTGACAAAAAATGATAAAATTATAACATAAATGTCAAGGAGATGAAATTATCCATCTAAAATATTCATGTTATTGGATGCTTACCATGTTAGGCCTTGAGACCTATTATTGGTTCATAACTAACCTATTCATGGTGGCTATATACTTCCCAGATGTGAATTTTAATCTATCATGATAATATGTGTTGGTTCAATGAATTATCGATGGTTCTTGAGATTGAGAAAAAAATATTATCGCTAGAGGTTGTTATCTACTTACCTAGACTACGATTAAGGAACTAAGACTCATTTGAAACACCAAAAATAAAAAGAATTAAAAATACTTATCAAAAAATGGGACCGCTGAAGCCACCCTTTGTCTTTTCTCCCATGACCACATATCTTAATCTTCATTTGTTGAGGCGTAGATGGTTTATTCAAGTTTTTAATGAGCTCCTCTTAATGTAAAAATTCACCTCCAAAATTATTATACAATGAATAATATGGGGAACTCATAGAGGACCCATACAACACATGGCCCACTCCTCCAAGTGTTAAATAAATATTTTATGGAGGCTCCTATACTAAACTAGAAAAAATACCAAGGCATATAGTAAGCGCGATAAAGAAATATGAATGCATGTCCAAGAAATACCATGATATTCCCTTTACACGTTACATACATAGATAGAGGTACATATAACAAACAAATTATCATGGAGATATAATATATAATGTAATATAATATATTATATAATGTAATACAAACAATGTAATATAATATTAATACAATATGATACAATAAATTAATATAATGTAATACAAGTGTTATAATGATTTAAAATCATAATACATTATAAACTCACCCCCCCCCACCTTATATAATGGAGTTGCCCATCAATAATTGAATGAAAATTATATAAGGATTCGACTCCCCCTCCTCAGTTTAATAGAGTCGATATAATATTAAATTGAGATCAAAGTTCCCAAAAGAGTCGATCTTGATTAGTTTGATTCATTCTGGCTGACCCTTAAGATTTTCCCCACCAAAAAAACATTTAAGGTGAAGTCGGTCTCCCCACCGAGAAAAACCTAAAGGTGAAATGGGGAAGGAGATCAAAGAATGAGAGAAATATTTAACGATGAAGGCCTCAGTGAGTAACCTATATCCTACCTACAAAATTCTTAGTTTTTATTTTGGGGTTTCCTAAATGGGTTATTGTTTTTGGTTGTGCACCATATCATGTCCACATTTTTCCTTCGGTGATGAATTTAGAGACTTTGAATTTGTACCTACAAAACTTCCCAATACTAGTGCTCATGTGGAAGTGAAACGCCACATATTACAATCATGCATGAGGTTGGGACGATAGCCCCTCCAATATATGATGTAGTTTTGGCCTTGTACACAACACCTCACACTATATGACTTGAGGTCAAAGATACCAAACCCTAAAAGGATTTTCAAACCAATATAAATAATCGCGTATGTGAAGAAAAATTTCATAAAATCACTGATCATAAAAGTGATATTGAGTTTCCCAAATTCAAAATTCTCATTTTCCTTACTGTCTAAATATTTTTTATTTTTTAACCATCTAGATCCCTTTGAGGTCTATCCTAAAAAATACCAACAAAACCAGTAAAGCCACATGTACCACCAATAAAAAGACAAACTAGAAAAACCATAATTAGAGAAAACAATAACAATACATTGATGTCTGCTAAGGGAAGTGAAATGATTGATTCAGCTAGTTATATTAGTCATAATAGTCATAGGATATGCATGAATTCAAACCATGAGACTCAACCTTAAAGGGCGAGTATAACCAGACATCTCTTTTTTCTTAGGTGGTTTGACTGGGGTGATCAGTCTACATCCACTAAAGGAAAGGTAGGTTCCCATATGATGGAGAAGCAATCCAGTAGATATTGAAGATATAAATCCATTGAAAAATCCTAATAGAAATATATCAAGAAAGCCTACAAGTGACAAGGACTCAATCTGTATGAAGGTGACTCTTTTTGGAGTGCCACCGGAGTGGTGGAGGTACTTCAGAAGAGAATCAAACCATGAGTCTAACTCATCGAAATCTGATTAATATACGCTTATTATTTCACCTGAATCTTCCCCTTGAATTACCTTGTGTAGAGATGTCACACATTGTTAAATTGATGCTTCCCTGAAATTGACTATAGACAAGTGAGCTCATTCTAGTAATCCCTAACATTGTAAGTTTTACCTTACCTTTAGTCCCAATATTAACTTGCTTCATAGGCTAGTGACTCATAATAATATATTTGGCTATTGGATTATTGGTATCACTTGTATCCTAAACTATTTTGTGACCTTATATTTCCTCAAATTGTAAATTTTCAAGCTCCTTTATAAGATCAACATTATAGGGATTTTCTTATAAAAGATTATCTTTTGTGGGGTTCACCTTTACAACATATACTTCTATGGCGCCTCCTATTGCGGAATCTATGATTAGACACTATGAGTTCTCCATTTGTGGGAACTATGAATATGCCAAAGTAATGTTGAATATGATGTATCCTTCTCCTAGAATTGGACTATAAAAAAAAAAATTTCCTATAGTTCTAATCAGTAATGCATAAGTTGCCACATTTTTATAAGTAAATACTAGTTCCCTAGAAATGGATCTATGGATTTCATGAATTTATGCACTAATTACTAGAGTGGAACATGATGTGCATGATTTAGTGGTTTTGACAACTAGCCACAAGTATGAGTGGGCTCAGAAGTTCCACTAAACTATAGAAAACATGACTATTTCTACTACAAACACTGGTTAGAAGAAGATGATCCTTTTACTGGTAAAATACATGAAGGCAATCATCGCACCCACCATTTTCCACTCATTGATGACATACACAAGTACTTAGCTCAATGATGTTCCACATCTCATGAACCTACTATTCTAACAAATTTGTTCCTCCATTGTAGAAGCAACTTGTGGTGGCTAATCCCCCACCCCCACAAGGAGGAAATGTGGAAATCTCTCAAAATGGGGGTTCTACTTCAAGTGATTCATTTATTTATGTGACAAAGACATTAATTTGAAAACTCAAGCTTAAAATTATGATGCATTAAGAAATATTCCTATTACAAATAATCCATTGAATTCACAAACTAGTTCCATCTCCACATAGAGAAGCCACATGTTGACCATATTTCATGTGTCCCACATGTATTTTGAAAAAGTCCTCCAAAATTTCCTTTTGCAAATGAAGGCATTGTTCAATGCAATTAGTGATGTCAACACATCTGACAAAATTCTTTTGACTTGGACCAAGAAATACTTAGGATTCCTCATCAAGTGTCTTTTAAAATTCAAGTTAAGTTGCATGGAATAAATGTCTATTTTTGTGTGGATGATGAAGGAGCCTAGATTTGTGTCATATCTTCATATTATTGGAAACCTTTTTTTCTCCCTCTATGGTTTCCCCATACACCATGTTGCAGGCATTTGGTATCCATTCATTTCAGCCAAAGGGAGTCATATCATCATTTACCTTCAAGTCAAGAGGCAAATCTATTAATGTAGAAGTATACGTTTTGGATTCACCTTTGGATTACAACCTTCTATTGGGAAGAAATTGGACCTATTCCATGACTATAGTAGTCTCATCATCTCAATAGAATCAAACTTTATGGGCAAGTTTGTCCCTTCATCATACTACATCATAGTTAAATTAACTATAGATTTTAACAATAAATAAATATGAATTATTATTATAATTATTATTATTAAATTTTAAAGTATTATTAAAATTTAATTATTATTATTAAAATTATTAATAATTATAATAATTAAAAAAAAAAAAACAAAAAACATTATTGAAACCATTCACTCCCTCCTATGCCATGCCTTTGGCTCTCGAACCCTCCTACATCGCGCCTCTGGCTCTCAAAGATCTGAATCTATACCTCACTCTCAAACATGATCTCACTCAGAAAACCCTTGAGCAGACATAGAACTGGAAGAAATACCTGAGTGACATTGATCGAGTCGTTCCTTGGTCCTTCTAGCAGATCATGAATGAAGGGGTTTTCTCTTCTAGTTTGTGGGCCTTGAAGGTATGCTGTAATTTTTTTTTAAAGAAAAAACATCATCTTTGGATTCATTCTCAATTTAGTTCAATAATCCAAGACATAGTTCATAAAGCATAATCAGACATGGGTAATTATAATAGTTTTTGAGATCATATACAATCCCTAAATATGTTCAAAAGCACAATTCTTCCAGTTCTATGCCCATCAAAAGTTTCCAATTATTATTTGCCTCCATTTTCCTATTGACCCTTTGTAATTGGGTCATATCAGTGAGAAGACTTGGAGGGTTTCTTGCAAAACCCATTCTACATTAGATTGCCGAAAATTAGACCTCAAAGGAAATGAGGGTGATTCCAAGCCCTGAAGTAACATTAGGTATGTTGTTAGTGAGCATTGGATGCTTCCTCCACTCGTCCCTCACCTAAAAAGCTATCATGTGTTGTTTAACTTCCCACCCATTTTCAGATACCTTTTTGGGCCTTTTTCTCTTGGCTGCAAGTCTGGAGAGGTATACCTTCTTTTCTAGTGCAAAAATGTTTCCTTGTTTGGATTTTTTGTAGTTGAATCATTAAATTCTCAGGATCTTCAAGCTTGAACTGGGATGTTGTAATTTAAATTTTACCACCATCACCCTGCTGCAAGTCATCACTACAATTTGCATCTAGCTTGGATATTATTTCAAACCCCATTGGGGTAATCTAATTTGGGTTAACATTTTTCATCAAGCTTGGAGTTTAATTTGAGGGTTTTATTTATATTTGGTTTTTCTACTATATTTTGTAGGAGGCTACACAACCCCACCTAAAAATCCATCCAAGTATAAGATGACACCACATTCACTATGAAGGAGTTATTAACAGACCCAAAATGGTAAGTTTAATTAATTTTATTCCATTTTTTTTTAATTTTAATTTCAGTTATTATTTGGATGCTTCTAAACATCAACTTATTTCACTTCATTAAGAAAATAATAGGGTGATAAAAAATTACATTTACTGAAAGTATATGTCACTTAAAATATTCTCTATCTTGCCACATATAACATAACCACTACGTAATTTAAGGGATTCTTCCGACCCATACAAATTCATGACATTTTTTTTGTCCTTCAAGTGCTCATGCAAGTTGTGACTCTTCAAAAAAATTCTGAAGGTTTGAAGTAATTTTCTCTCCAAACAGTGCCAACTCTACCCTACATTAGCATATTTCATTTGGATTCTCTTATATTACTTATATTTTCCAAAATAATATGATAATCCTATTGTTCTCAATAGTCACATGGAACTACTTAAATCTTCTCCAAATATTGCTTAGTTTTGTCATGTTTAAATATTTTTTAGCACTTGCAATAACTATCTTCTTTGGATCTCACAAACCTTTTTTCCAATTCTCACACCAAGGCCTTCATCACCAAATTTTTCACTTCATGAAAAATGTCAATAAGTCTTGATCGATGTCATGTTGGGTCTTAGTCTATATTGTCACCACCTAATTATTCGAAATTCAAGAGGTGGATTTCCTCTTAAAGATATTATTATAACAAATAAATATTGAAGAACTACCTAAAATTCCTCTTTAAGAAGAACTATATCTATTTTATTGAATTTAGGATCCATGTCTTTCCCTTGTATATTTCAAAATTATCATAAAACCTAAATTTCATCTATATGGACATCCCTAATTGTAGATACCAACTCTTCAAGGGCTCATGAAAATTCATGGGACCTTAATGTTGACATAGAACTTATGGAAAGAATATACGTTTCAAACGTGGCATAAAATACTAATTATAAGGTTTGGTGCACCCATAGTGCACCAATGACAGGTCTTATGGTCCAAAGAATCATCAAGGGGTAAAAACAAGACATGCCTCTTATGTCTTATGTCCTTCGATAGCTACATCTTTCCCAACGATGAAATCCAATGGTGACTTTGGAAAGTAAACAAGACATGCCTCAAATGGCGATGCTTGAGTAGAAGAATGTTTTGCACTGTTGTAAGCATGTTGAATGTAATGGAACTATTCATCGCACAACTTAGGATGTTTTCTACAATATCCTATATTTATGTGAATCCATGTTCTATTAACCACCTTGGTTTGACCATCTGTTTGTGGATGAAAGGTTGTACTCTTCTTGAACTTAGATCAAGTCCCACAAACTTGACCAAAAATTCCCAACAAATCAAGAACCTCAATCACTTACAATAGATGTAGGCAACCCAAAATAAACCCAAACATTTGAAAGAAAATATGAGCTATTTTTTCAACTGTAACTTGATTTTTACATGGCATCAAAATGCACATTTTTCTGAACCTAGCCACAACTATATACAAATAATCATGACCTCTTTTCGACAAAGTAAGACCTCCTACAAAATCCTTTTAGATACTCTCCCATGGACGTGAAGGAACCGAGAGTGTTGTGTACAATCCTAACTTCCTATTGCTAGGCTTTCTGACTGCCCATAAATAACAACCTTTAATAAAATGTGACACACTTTCAAGAATACGAGGCCAATAACAACACCTCTGAAGATTTTCCACCGTTTTTCTTACACCAAAATTTCCTGCAATAAGAGAAGTGTGTGCTTCCATTATGACATTCACTCTCTCACCCTATGAAATACAAATCTTACCCAAATGATACAACAGGTTATTATGAACATGATAATATAATTCCTCAACTTGGCAACCTTGACTGAAGTTTTCATAAACATCTTGAAAGTCATTGTCAAATGCATATTGTTCAATGTAACTTTCATGTAAAATAGAATTATTCTTGAGTAAAGCAGCTAAATTAACAATAGGCCTAGAAATCGTATCAGCAACCTTGTTGTATATACCTTTCTTATACCTGATGACCAAGTGGAATTGCTGCAAGAATCCCATCCATTGAAAGTTCCTTGACTACTGCAATTTGGTTTGCGATTGAAAGTATTACAATGGTTGGTGATCGATGTGAATGATGGTTTCCTTTCCCATCAAATAATGTTTCCATTTCTTCACACTTTCTACCAACACATATAGCTCCTTGTCAAATGTAGGGTAATTTATCACTACACCATTAAACATTTATGAATGGCATGAAATAGGCTTACCATGTGGTAAGAGGACTACGCCCATGGCATAGTCACTTGCATTTTTTTGAATCTTAAAGGGCTATCTCAAGTTTGGTAATGCTAATATTGGGGCTGAACTGATCTTCTTCTTGAATGCATCAAATGATTTTTGTTGATTTCCTCCCCACGAGAATACTTTCTTAACACTCGTCAATGCATGTAACCGAGCTGCAATAGAGGAAAATTAGCAATGAACTTCCTCCAATATTGTGCTGCTCCTAGAAAACTTCTTGCCTCTGTGACTGACTTGGGTGTAGTCCAATTCACAATGACCTCAACTTTAGAGGGGTCTATCTTTAGCTCACCACCTCCAATAATATGTCCCAAATACACTAAATAAGTTTTACCAAATTTACATTTAAACATCTTAAAAAACAATTGTCCTTTTCTCAAGACATTAAGCACCTTGTTCACATGCATGAACTATTCTTCTCGTGATTTTCTGAATATCAAAATATCATCTAAGTAGAAAATGACAAACTCATCTAGAAATGGTCTTAATACATCTTTCATAACTCTCATGAAAGTAGTTGGAGCATTGAAAAGACCAAAATGCATAAAAAGCCACTCAAACAATCCTTGTTTAGTTTTAAATGCGGACTTCCTAATGTCCTCTTCAACTATTCTAACTTGATGATAACTACTTCTTAAATATAACTTAGTGAAATAATTTTCATGCCTCAATTGATCAAGAAAATCATCAATCCTTGGGAGTGGATAACGATTATTTATTGTGATTTTGTTGAGTGCTCGGAAATCCAGACACATGCGCCATGTTCCATCCTTCTTGGGAACCAATACAATCGGTGAACCACATGGCAAGGTAGATGGACAAAGGATACATTTATTTAATAATTTTTGGATTTGCTTCTTGATTTCTGCACTTTCCATTATCAACATGCGATACATGCCAATGTTAGGGAGTGGAACATCCTATTGTAGTTGTAGCTCATGTTGGATTCCCCTCTTGGGAGGTAACCCCTTTGGCTCTTGAGACATCTCACCATGATGACTTACTACATCAAACAAATCATATTTTAATCTATCATCACAACCTTCAAAATATTCAAAATCCTTATCATTATTTTGTTTGATCATGAGAAGCACAAATTTTTTGCTTGAGTTTACTAGTCTCTTCATTTTCCCAGCATTAACCAAAGAGAGATGTAGCTTTTTGTGATGAGCTCTCACAACATATTCCACCCCATATTTGAACAAGTTGTACTTTTTCTCATGCAATAGAAGGTTTATTTCCTGTCATAGAGATATGGGCTACCCAAAAAAATTTCAGATATGTCAAGTGGTACAACATCTAACTCAACTTCATAAATAAATTTTGCAGTAATTGAAAACCATAAAATGCATTTTCTTGTAACCTGTAATTTTTTTTTATGAAACCATCTCCAAAAATATAAAAAAAGAGAGATCAACGCCTTAGAAATAAGCCACTTCGAGGGGGAAACCTCCTTTACATTACATAAATGAACAATTCTTGGATGATATAAATGACAAAACCTCCTTCTATATATAGGAGTCCATGGGTTCACAATATATTCCTAGCCGACCTAACAATAATAATATAAGGGCACAATAATAAAAAATTTGGGGTTACAGGGGTACAACAATAACAATAAGGGGGCTACACTAACAACAATAAGGGACTACACTAGTAATATAGGGACCTAACATGCCCCTCTCCTTCAAAAAAGTGTTGTCCTCAATGCTTGAGTAGCTCTAGGTGCTTTCGTATAAAATTTTCATCCTCCCATGTAGAATCTTCAGTAGGTAAGTTCTTCCACTTGATGAGATACTATGAAATTGATCGATTTCGTAGTTGTTGAGTTATTGTTTCTATGATAGCTTCAAGCTCCAATATGATTTTTCCTTCCTCATCAAGTTCTGGAAATATTGTTTGAACTAGAAATATTTCACCTAAAACCTTCTTTAAGCATGAACATGGAAAACTGGATGCACTTGCGAAGAAGTAGGAAGCTCCAATTTGTATGCCACAGTACCAATATTTTGCAACACCTTGTAAGGACCATAGTACTTTGGTGATAATTTATTATCCTTCTTAGATTTCTTGAGGGACATTTGTTTTTATGGTTGTAGCCATAAAAATACCCAGTCTCCTATATCAAAACTTCTCTCGCTGCGATGTTCATATGCCTGTTGTTTCATTCGATTTTGTGCCAAATTTAGGTTATCCTTTAAGAGTGAGAGAACTTCTTGTTGATGCTCGATATGATCTTCCACTGCTTGAACCATATAATTTTCTCTTAAAGATGATGTGATGGATGGTGGATTATATCCATAAAGTGCCATAAATGGGGTCATTTTTGCTGCAGTATGGAAGGAAGTGTTAAACCACCATTCAGCGAGAGGTAACCACTTGACCCAATGTGCTTGTTTAGAAAATACAAAACAATAAAGATATCCTTTCAAACATTTATTCGCTTTCTCAGTTTGACCATTGGAGTGAGGATGATAAGATGAGCTATGAGCTAGTTGTTACCCAGACAAGATAATAATTTTGTCCAAAAATTTCCAGTAAAAATGGGATCTCTATCTCTTACAATAATCTTTGGGTTTCCATGTAGCTTTTGAATTTTTCCATAAATGTAGTAGAAACTGTAATTTCTTTAAATGGATGAGATAATGCACAAAAGTGTGCATAACTGGTAAGTCTATCAATTACCACCATCATGACACTCTTTCCTTCAGACTTAGGTAAACCTATTATAAAATCCATTGAAATCTTCTCCCAATGTTGACTTGGAATGGATAAAGGATATAGAAGACTCGGGGTCTTGACTGTCTCAACTTTATTTTGCTAGAAAACCAAACATTCCGCCACAAACTTTTGAATATCATATTTAAGGCCATCCCAAAAAAAATCTTTCTTCACCCTGTGGTAAGTTTTTAAAAATCCAGAGTGTCCTCCTAAAGGTGAAGTGTGCAATTTTAAAAGAATATTTTGTTTTAGTTGGGAATTATTACAAAGTTATAAGTGATCTTTGTACCATAAGAAATCATTTTTCCAACTAAATGTATCAGACATACCGGGATCTTGCTGCAACTTTTGAATGAGTGTCCACACTTCTTCGTCCTTCTTCCATTCATCCCTTGCTTCGATTATCCAACCAGGTTGGATAATAGAAATGGCACAAAGCAATGCTTTCACCTCTTCATTATTTCTTGAGAGTGCATCCACAACAAAATTTAGCTTCCCTTTTTTGTAGATGATTTCAAAGTCATAACCCAACATATTTGTGACCGATTTTTGCTGCTCTTCTGAAGATAGTCTTTGTTCTAAAAAAAATTTAAGACTATCATGATCAGTTTTTACCTTGAAGTGTCTTCCCATTAGGTAAGGTCACCATTTCTTTAGTGCATGTAGTATTTCTAACATTTCCTTCTCATAAATAGCTTTCTGTAAATACTTTCCTTTGATTGGAAAAATTTCAAATGCAATGGGTCTCCCTTCCTACATTAAAACAACACCAATTCCATTTCTTGAGGCATCACATTCCAAAATAAAGGTTTTTGTGAATTTTGTTAGATGATATTAGTACTAAACTTTTGTTACCTCTTTAAGATATTCCACTACTACTGCTAAAGAGCCTTGAATTGTTTTAGAGTCTATCAAGAAATGCTCTTTCTTGCAATAATATTTGTTAGAGAGTCTTTTCCTTCTCTCCTGGTCTTGGCAAACTTTAGAAATGGTAATCCACTATAACTTTGAGAAATCCTTGCAACTGCCTTATGGTTGTGGGGACTTTCCATTCCTTAATGGCTTTAATTTTGTTAGGGTCTACCTTAAGACCCTCGTGAGATACAATATGACCCAGATATTCCACCTCTTGTACTCCAAAGAAACATTTGGATGATTTTGCATATAATCGTTTCTCCTCTAATAGTTTGAGCACCCTGTCAACATGTTGAACATGATCCTTCCAAGACTTGTTGTCACTACAAGGAAAAGACCCTTTAGCCGAGGCTATAAAGGAAGTTTTTTGTGTTATAAAGTTTGCCAAAATTTTCAAAAAATCATTTGCTACAACATCCATTTATGGTTACAAAGGTTTTGGCGGGGCTTTTAATGGAAATTCAACACAACTAAAAAAACTAGGCGGCCAGAGGTTATTACGGATGTTTTTTTCATCGGTGTGCTACTAAGGTTTCAACGCACAGGTGCGTGTCATATAGACAGTGGCCTCGGGGCGGTCGAAGGTTCCTGCATTGGGTCGTCAAGGTATTAAACTGCATCGGGCACAGTGTTGGTGATACAATGCACGGGGCTATACCAATTGGTCTTGGGATTTGTGTGGTGCCCACAGGTCATCTCAATGCACCAGTACATAGACTTATAAAAACGCACCGATGTTCCATATCAGAAAAATGCACCAATATTTATAATTGGTATCGATATTTGTGCGGTGCCCATACGTCGTACAAAGGCACCAGTGCATAGTATCGAAAAAAATGCATCGAAATTCTTAATTGGTTTTGGTATTTTTGCGGTGCCTATAGGTTGTAGAAACACGACGGTGCACTGCAACATACAAACGCACTGGTGTTCATTTTGTAATTTTTAGAAACATCGACCTGTGACAGTGCAATTATTGTGATTTTTCTAAATTCATTATTCATCAAAAGTCGACACATCTTATAACAATATTCATATTAATTAAATTTTTATTAGTGCATTTGAATGTCATGTTTGGATTAATTTGTTATATCATATCATAATTATTGTGATTTTTTAAAATTCATTATTCATCAAAGGTTGACACATATATATCTTATAACAATATTCATATGAATTAAATTTTTATTAGTGCATTTGAGAATGACAATGGAAAACGCAATAGAATAAATTAAAACATATTTTATTATATATATAATACAATCTTTGTCATAAAAAATGGGACAGCTATTGGTATCCCTTTGTCTTTCAATTGGGACACTATGTCCATTACATTAAACAAAATGTTTGATTTCACAAATAAATATTTCAAAAAATACAACGCATTACTTTGATGTCCAAACATAGTGATCATCATTCTTCGCTTGAACTGCTGTCATTGCTAGAGCTACTTCCATGACTTGGGTTATTTTCAGGAATGTTTTGTTCATGGTGTTCATATTGTTTTCTTCTTCTTATCCTTCCATCTACAAACATAAAAATAAACTGAAATGAGTGTATATACATTGGTGAGAATAATGAAAATTGAAATATTAAATAATATAAATCAATGTAAATCGAAAAGAAAAATGGCGTACCATAGCAACAATTGACTCATAAAATATACACATTCTTTCAAAACCATGTACCATGTCATCTTTCAAAATTTCATCTGTTGCCGCAGTTCCATACTTTGTTTCCTACAAGTTTTATAACCCATAACAAATCATATATTTAATATAAAAGATTTTTTTGTTCTATTAATTATAGACAGAGCTAAGTAAAAAAAGATCGATAGATGCTTAGAAATTCCACAATTAATTTCTAATATGCCAACATATACTCACAACCCATATTTAACCCAATTTCAATCAATTTGTCTAATGGTTCTTCTTTGTATGTTAACACATGTTTGAAGACATTCTTGATGATGATTTTTGTAAAACAACTTAAAAAATACAAAAATGAAATATATTTAAGTTGTTATAAGGAAGTAACAATTACTCACAAACTTAGATATCAACCCTTTTCTTCCTTGTCGTCCTGTTTTATGTGTTGAATGGGTTCCATTTTCTTTTCTTTTTTGCAAGAAAATACTTGAAAATTAATATTTAGCGCTAAATTGTTTATTTATTGTACCAAATGGTAAAAAAATTCAATGATTACATATTACATTTAAAGCATGTTGTTGTTGAGATGGCTCCTCCCGCGATGCAATTTTTTCCATTTCTTTGACCATCTACTTGTACACCTTTTTGGATATTCATACTGGCATATTTTTTATATCAGCTTGTTCATCTTTTGAGATTTTCATAATCTTCCTGAAAATGTAACATGACAATAACCTATTTAATTTTTATATTGATATATGAAAAGTAAATACAACAAAAGTGATATTTATAAATAATTCTAGAAAAACATTTAAAGGAATATTACTTTTTCATTCCTTCTTCTTCTTTTTTGTACGTTTTTGCTATTAAAAGTATGACATGTCTCATTGACCAATTCTCTAGAAACTCTTCCTGTAGTTTAGATAAAATTTGGTTCTTGGAATCACTTGATTGGTTTCTGTATTGTAAGTGGAAAGAACATCTATACATTCATTCCACTAGATCCCTCAAACTTCTGTAAAAGTTTTTCCCCCTTTCGTTAACGTCCAGCACCACTCTAGATGAGCTAAGGAGAAATTCATTTTCATCTGCATGTTCTATTTTTTTTCTTTTCTTAGCACAACATTTCTTTTCTGAGTTGTTGGTCCCTGTAGAACATTAAATAGATGTGAATTAATACACTTTTTGACACATGTTATCTAATAATTTGAAGTATATTATTAATGAAAATTAAAAAAATAAACTCATATTGGATCGATAGTATTTTTTCATTCACCTGATTTATCCTTTTGCAATTTTTCCATCAAGCTTTTACGCTCTTCTGGTCCTAGATCAGAAATAATCTTATCGAGCTTCATCATTTTGTGGCTCTACATGATACACAGTAAACAATACATATCAGTTAAACTTACATATTGTTCAAAAATAATATTTTTTGTAAAGAATTTACAAAGAACTTTCCTTTTTTGTTTTTCTTGATGTGTTATCAATATTTTGTTACTTGATCTCTTGTCAGTCATTTCTTTATCAATATGAAACATGTACCATATCATTCATTAATATATTTATAAATAAATTGTCAAATTTTTAGGTAAAAAATAAATCTCAAGAAACTGGTGCGCCTTGCATGATGTATGCACCGACGTCGATGCATGGGGGTATTATAAACGCACCACACAAACAGTATAATAGACCATACGGTGCTATTCTCGTAACATAGCGCACCAGTGCCCTATTTTAGATATGGCGCACTGATTAAAAAAAATTGTCTTTTAATATTTTATTACAGAGTACTTGTGCAGTGCGTTGTATAATACAGTGCACCGGTGCACTATGTTACGCAGGGCGCATCAATAAAAAAAATCCATTTTTTTCAAAAATTCATGTAAGGGCCGAGATGGATTGGGATACGACTATGCAATTCATCCCGTGGGTTGGATGTCAATCTAAAATGAAAAGCCCTAATTCTGAAATCACAAAAACATGGAGAAGAAAGGGTAGAAACAAAAAAATGAAGGGTTTAGGGTAAAAATGGATAAAACTGCAGAAAAAGTAAAAAAAAAAAAAATTAATCACGAGATTGTTTGAAATTCTATGCTACAGGGTTTGAAACATTAAAGGTTTGGATTCTGATTGTCTGAATACTTCTGTTTGAACGTATTTCGCTACTCCATAGTGATCTCATGCTCTCTTGCTCCAGGAATGTCTCCTACAAATATCTGGCTGAAAATTTTAGCAAAAATAGTGAAATAATGAAAAATGTTTATTATTTAAATTGCGCTTTTTTTATTTGCGGTTATTCGTGACCGGTGCGTCACTTAATAGCACTGCACCGGTGCCTCCATTGGTAACATGTCACCGATGCGTAGTAACTTACTAACTAAAACGCACTAGTGCAGAGTAACTAGAACACACCAGTGCAGTTATCTATACATTAGCACCAATTTGTGGTTGAGGCATCGAAATTACTTTTACGTCTGTACACCAAAATTAGACATGTTGGAAATGTACATTTTGTGGTGAAAATCTTTGGGCCATCTCTTTTCAAAACTATACCTCTTCTTCTTTCAAAAAAAGAAACTTGAACCTTTCCATAACCTGCAACAAGAAAAGGTGCCCCATGATCTACTTTCTCATTTGTAAGTTCCTCCTCCATCTTCGCATCCAATTTCATCTTTTCTCCTTTGTGCTTCTATCTTGATCTTAACAAAATTTATACCATCTATTTTTTACGAGAAACTGACCTTGAATGTTCTGGGAGCAATGACAATGAGTCCTTCATTCTGCATTTGTTAGTAGAAGAAGAATGATTTTGGTTTCCCGTAGAAAATGTGTACAGGGTGAGAAGAGGAAAGACATTGAAAAATGGGTTATTACATTAGCTTTTCCAATGGGAAACTGATTTGCAGGTGGAAATATGGTAGTTGTAGGTATCTATGCTTTTCTTCCCACATAAATGGTCACTGGATTTCCATTTATAATACAAGAAGACTTTTTATTGGTTTCATCCAGAGAGAGCATCATTTTCAATAACAAATGGAACTAGGGAATCCTTAAGTGTATCTTGTTCGCATTTTTCTCGGAATTTCGTTCTTTGATAAGTGCTAATTCACCTATACTTCCAAAAATTTGGATTTTTGGGTACCTTCCATGTGATATTCCTTATTATCCATGGGACCATGGCTCAGAAAAGTTAGAGATTCCATTCAGGTTCAATTGAAAGTCGAATATGTGACTTTATGTGACATCAACTTTGTCGGTAAAATTTTATGTAAGCCAACCGAAGCTCGAAAAATACTCCCAACTTCTTTTAAACACATTCTAGAGAATCTTTCCCTTCATGGGACCTACCAGCCCAATCAAAAACGTCAATTGATCTTTCTTTGTTGTCCTTAAGGGAATGAGAATCCTTCCCTTCATGGTGCCTCTTGGCTTTATCGACTGCCTCGATTGATCTTTCTCTATTATACAATCTTTCCCTACCATCCTTGTAAGAATAATAACAGTTAACTTCATGTGATCTCTCATCCCATTCAAGACACTCAATTGATCTCTCTCTGACATCCCTTAGCGAATAGGACTTCTTGCTTTAGAAGGACCATTTCACCTTGCTAGTCGCCAAAGCGTCGACAAGTATTTCTCTACCATCAACTCTGCTCTCCCTTTCTCCATCACGGGGCCTCTTAACCCTCTCGTCAGCCTCAACCGAATGCTCTCTTCCATGATCAATAAAATACTTACCCTCGTGACCAGTCCTCTTAACCCTATCGTCGGTCTCAACCGAGCTTTCTCGACCGCCCTTCTCATATTTTTCATAAATATTTTCTCCTTTTGTACTCTGTCGAGCTATATAGTTGCCTGCATCCTTGTAAGCATCTTTTTCCATCTTTCTATTTGAATCACTCATTTTCTCTGTTATAAACTTCTTAGATGAAATTCGAACTCTCGTCTTTTCAAACCATCATCTCCTCAGAAAAATTCTTTCTCGCGATTTGAACCCTCCACTGCTCCAATACTGGACTTTACAGAATAAATTTGCCTTTTTAGAAAATATATTTCAATGACATACCTGGTTCGTGCGAGGTTTTATTTAACCATGTTCCAGTGTGCGGGGTTTTATAGGCACACTGGTGAAGTTTTGTAAAATCGCGGTTTATGTTTTGGCGCAGTGTTTTATGACACACCGATGCAGAATATTTGTGAAGCATCGGTGCGCTATGGTAATAATACGCATCGATGCGGGTTATGATGATAAGCGCACCAGATGAAAAACCAGGAACCTCCGCTAGAAATGGCATATTGTATAAAGTTCTTTTTTTTTGGTATGTAAGATCATAATAAAATAATGATAATTCTAAAGTACATGAATTTATTTGCATTATTTTCTAAACTTTATTATGTTACGAAAATTCATATTTTTCTAGATTTATTATTTTACAATTATTTAGAAATTTAGAAATTTAGAAATTTAGAAATTTAGAAATTTTAATAAAATCATTTCACATTAATACAATTAAAATTTTACAAATATTTTACATACAATTAAAATTAGAATTAGAATTAGATTTACAATTACACTTACAATTTTACAATTTCACATACAATTACGATTAGAATTACAATTACAATTTTAGAATTTTACATACAATTACAATTAAAATTAAAATTACAAATACAATTACAATTTTAGAATTTTACATACAATTACAATTTTACAATTTTTCATATATACAATTACAATTAAAATTACAAATACAATCATTACACAATAAATTAAATATTATAATTAAAATTAAAATTTTACAAATATTTTACATACAATTATAGTTAAAATTACAATTACAAATACAAATACAATTTTACAATTTTACATACAATTAAAATTAAAATTTCAATTACAATCACGACATAATATTTAATAAATATCATGGCTGGTCAATAATAAAATTAATTAATAACATCGCATTCGCGATAACCATTTGTCACACTGTTATTCGTATCAAAAAACACATTCAAATTCGAAAACATCATCGTAATCATGATCATCTAACAAAACAAAATTAGCATTGTATAACATCATCACAACACAAACATCAAATATACATCTCATGTCAAATAACTCATGCTATCATCATCTAACATCTGTGAAGAGGATGTTGGCACACCCTTGCCAATCCAATCCAACATAAGGACATGGGACCATAATGAAGGGATGCAGCTCGTCAACACTAGCTAGGAACTCCAGTGCATTATGCAATATCTTCGCTGGAAACACAGTCTCACCCCTCTTGGGCATTATTTTCCCCCACATGTGCATATGTGCCTCGAACATCGGCCTACGAGGTTGCTAAACAAAAGTAGGCCTCGTCTCTGGAAACCTCTCAAAAAATAAACAAAAAATCTCTGAAGCAAAAGGGAAGTTGACCCTCCCTTGTGCATGAGCACGATATCTATCTAAGCCTATACAGAACTGTCACAAAAAAATGGCAGACCACTTGAAAAGTCGTGGCTCATGTACTAAAGAATCAACATAATATAGAAGCGAGCAACTAATTCATTTCCTGTCACTGGTGTTGTGTGAAATGGTCGAAATCAGAAGTGAGAGGCACCTCACCTCCTCACTACCAAATGCACCAATACGTAGCTAACCTTTGGCGACCTGAAAATCTGAAGGAGATAGTACATCTACTCCAATGTATCTCTAGGAGTACACTAACTGACTCCCTCCTACATAGCCATCTGGAACCTCTGGGAATGAGGGAAAATCCACCCCTCTCCTTGATAGCCTTGTAATGAAATATATTTCCTCCTTAATGGGCATGTACCACTGGTTAGGACCAACCTGGAAAGCCTATCAGTGGGCATTCCACCTATGGATAAGATGTCTCAAAAACACACCATGGCCGTTTAGGGAAGTAGCCTCCTCATATAATGAGGAGGCCTACCTGGCTTAGGAGCCCCTGGGTAGATGATGTAATAGGGCGAGGGTACGCATCTCTCTCCCTCTCTCGTGCCTCCCATAGGCAAACCATGCCATACAGCTCCGCATGTTGTTGTTGTTGTTCCCCCCTTCTCTCTGAATGATTAACATATTAAATAAATTTATTTTATTAAATGAGACATGTATTTAGGAATATACATATATAATCTTTTTTAGAAAAACAAAAAAAAAACAAAACGGTCGGTGCGCCACAAAAAACAGTGATGCACCAGTACCAGTGCGTCTTTTTTTTGGCGCACACCGGTGACGGTACCCCAGATGAAATTAAATTCTCTGTAGGCAGTGTACCTAAAAATTTTCAGAGCACCGTTGACTATGTATGGTGTCAGGAGTGTGGTGCGCTCACTAAAATCTACGCTCTGGTGCGTATAGTTGGGTCTGCGCACTGACCTCTTGACTTCATTACATAGTCAACGGTACAGTATTTTACCAGGCCACACTATTGACTCTGTAAACATGCCGAATGCGGTGTGATAACAAGCATAACCGCCCCGAGGTGGATATTTCCGTCAATGCACCGTGTTTTGGCTATTCCACATGGTCAACGGTGCGGCCGGCTAAATGATCGCACCACACTTTTTTTTAAATTTTAAAATAATGCGGTGCACCTTTCGGTACCAACCCAAAAACGATGCAGATACCGTTAGCACCGGTTGTGGTGCAGCCTATAAATTTTATAGGTAGCACCGGTTACTAGTGCGGGCCGAACAGCTCGAGCGCACCGCGCGACAATTTTTTTTTCTTTCATTTAAATGGTTAATTTTAAGGTTAATTAAAATTCTAATCCGTAAAATGCTTAGTTATGGAAAAAAAGAAAAATACCTGTACATTTGGTTTTCGAGGAGGAAAATTGGCTGTGGAATTTGCAAAATAAAATTTTCCCACCGTTTTTCAAAATGCAAGTTGGATATTGGTGGGAAATGCACAGCAACAGTGCACAAAATGGGTGCAATGGGAGCACCGATGTCAAGGTGGCTCAGACAAGGATAAATTTCATCTGTGTTTGAGAGCTCTGGAGCATTGAGAAAAGTGAAAAATTTAATTTTTTAGCCTTAAATTTTTTTTATTTAACCCTGTTCCGGTGCACGGGGTTTTCTAGGTGCACCAATGTGGTTTCTTAATACTGCCTCGGGTAGTTTCTATTTTGGCACGGTGTTTTATGAGGCCCTGTTCCAGAAGAGTTGTAAAGCACCGGTGCTCTACAGTAATACGGCGCACCAAGTGGGTGTGTACGGAGCACACAGTGTCCGGTGTGCCAATGTTTTGTGCACACCGATGCTTTCTCCTTTTGAGTGCATCGGTGCGGTTTTGGATGATAAGCGCATAAAGTAGTTTTGGATGATAAGCGCATAAACGAAAAACATCCGCAAAAACCTCTGCCCACCAACCTCCTCTAGGAACCTCCGCTAGAAACAAATGTCTGGGGTATTTATATAATGGGTTCCTCAAAAACATCCGCTAGAGGGTCTTTTCCCTGTAGTTTGTAGATTAGTATATCATCAAAAAATACTAGCACAAATTTTCTAAGGAAGGGTTTGAAAATGGAACTCATCAACCCTTGAAATGTAGAAGGTGCATTGGTGAGGCCAAAAGGCATGACCAAAAATTCATAATGACCCTCATGATCTTGAAATGTTGTTTTTGGAATATCTTCAGTCTTCATTCTAATTTGATGATATCCTGAATGAAGATCCAACTCGGTAAAATAAATTTCTCCATGTAATTCATCCAATAATTCATAAATCACAGGAACAGGAAATTTATCTTTAATAGTGAGCTTATTGAGCCTCCCTATAATCTGGAAACATGCACTATAATCCATCCTTCTTGTGCACTAATACTACTGGAGCAGAGAAAGAACTTTGACTAGGTTATATTATACCAGCCTCTAACATTTCTGCAATCATACGCTCAATTTCGGTCTTTTGGACATAAGGGTATCTATAAGGCCTGATGTTTGGAGGAACACTTCCTGGAATGAAATTAATAACATGATCATGAACACGAATAGGTGGGAGTCCTTTGGGAGTTTCAAACACCTTGGAATGATTGCCAAAGACATTTTGGAGATATGGAGAAATAGATGATTTTGATGTTGGAACTTATAGTGAGCATAATTGTGCAATTACGCCTCATTTTTATTTCTTTGAAAGCTTTTTCATGAAATTAGAGCTTATTATCTTTCCCGGCTTCCCTCCAATACGTCTTAATTTGACTTCCTTTCCTTCCAAAAAAATTTTCAAGAACAGTTCTTGAAAATTAAAAGCTATTGTCCCCAAAGATTGTAACCATTGTACACCTAGTACAACATTAGCACCCCCCATTGGAATGGAAAGCATTGGAATATTTAATAAATATTCCCCCATGGTTAGCTTGATATTATGGCTTTTTCTAGAGAAATTTATAGTTCCTCCATTTGCAACCATCACTTGAAATTCTGGTGTTGGGTATAGGAAAAAATTCAATTCCTCGGCTACCTAACAATGAATAAAATTATGGGTACTACCTAAATCAATCAACACTATTACCTTTTTCTTCTTGATATGTCCTTCTATCTTGAGAGTTTGAGGAATGGTAATTCCTACCGATACATTACACGATATGATCAGACTCATTTCTTCTTCTTCTAGGGTTGGTTCCTGGTGTATATCCTCCTCTTTTGAAGTTTCTTGTTCATTTTCTTTCTCCTCTTCACAATCTATGTAAAATAATTTCTTCTTAGCACACTTATGACCTTTAGTGTATTTTCTATCACAACTGTAGCAAAGCCCTTTTGCTCTTTTTTCTTCTAATTGTTTTTGTGTCAACCTTGTAGTTTGTGGAAGTCGAGAAGTAGCAACACTTCCATCTTTATAGATGTGAGTGGTAGGCTTCCTTGTCGCCATAATTTTATGTTCAATTTATCTTGCAAACCTGAATGCCTTCTCCAATGAATCAGGTTCCCAAACGCGAACCTCATGTTGGATGTTATCCTTTAAAGTCCCTATGAAGACATCAATCTTGTGTTTTTCTGTAATATCAGTTACCCTTACATTCAATTTTTGGAAGTCCTCAATGTGCTCCCCCACTGAACCCTTTTGTTTGAGATTTATCATTTGGCTAAAAAAGGTGTTTCTCTTTGTATCCTCATAATGTGCTATCATTTCCTCTGTAAAAATTGACCAAGTGACAATTTTTTTACGGGAGCAAATCCATCGATACCATTCAAATGTATTTTGTTCTAAATATAAAGTTGCAATGCATACCTTTTGTGTGTTTTTCACATTATTGAGATCAAAATATTGCTCCATATGTAGTTTCCATGTTATGAGATCCTTGCCATCAAACTTCCTCATATAGATATTTGGAATATGGTGGGTCTTCCATCCAACATTAGAGTTTATGAAATCAAGATTAACATTTATTTTTTTCTCATCATGATTTTCCTCTACTATCTTTTTGCCATTAGGAAACATTTCTTTTATCAAATTTGTTAAACCTTCCATGTCTGCTTTTAGACCATTCTTCATGTTTTCGATCTTAGCTTACTTTTCATCCATCTTAACTTCCATGCCATTTTCCATTCCATCCATCTTAGCTTCCATGCCTCTTCAAACCATCCATATTAGCTTCCACGCCTTTCTTCAAAACTTCCATTTCATTTTTTGTTTCTCTTTGCGAGAGAAAAATTTGGTGCACTTTCTCTTGTATTTTTGATATGTCATGTTGCACTTCTTCGTCTTCATGAATCATAGTAGAGCCTTATGAAGGATTAATAAGCATTGAATTATTTTTAGGGGGTATTTTAGAACCCAAAATTGATATCTATTCTATAATATTCCCTTGGAATCAATTCAAACTGATTTTTCAAACAAGACTTATGCAATTCGGAAAAAAAATACACACCTTTTTCTTGCTTTTGAGAATCTCGATATTGAAATCGAATTATCTCTGCTATTTTGGATCTTCAACATCTGAAATTTGGTGTTGTAGTAGCCCTCTAAATATTCTTTCTAATGCCACAGGTCTGACCTGATTTAGATTCTTCAAGGTAAAGTTATGTCCAGTCTCCCACAATGACCTAATTATGGACTAGTTCAGTATAGAGAACTTGTACAACGTACCACGTGTCACTTTTTCCTCCTTCGGCTCTAAAATTGATATACAAGAAACTACAGTTAGTGTACTTGTGGCTACTTTTTACATAGTTCGAATCTGATGCTTAGAGAGAGAGTTATGACAATTTTCCCATAGTCACCTCTTTGAGATGAAATCCAAGAGCCTAAAAACATCCTAACTTCCACATATCATATCTCCGAAAATATTGCGAACCAACATCTAAATTTGTTCCACGAAGTTCCTGAGGATTTTGGCTTCATGCGATAAAAATTTTAGCTTTGGAAACATCGTAGGAAAAAATTTGTACCGAAAATTCCACGATGACCTATTTGGAGCAGTTAAACCCTAGAATCCAAAGCTCTGATACCAAATGTTATGAAACCAACTCCAAAAATAGAAGAAAAGAGAGATCAACACTTTAGAAATAAGCTACTTCAAGGGGGAAACCTAATTTACATTACATAAATGAACAATTCTTGGATGATACAAATGAAAAAACCTCCTTCTATACATAGGAGTCCATGGTGTCATAATATAATCCTAGCCGACCTAACAATAATAATATAAGGGCACAATAATAACAAAATTGGGGTTACAGAGGTACACCAATAAAAATAAAGGGGCTACACTAACAACAATAAGGGACTAGACTAGTAATATAAGGACCTAACAATTTTTATCTTTGGTTATCCAACCCAATGGGCATGGCTTATGATGAGGTAAGGTTTCAATATTCAACTTCTTGACTAAGTGTTCAGATATTAAGTTCGCTTTTGACCCACTATCAAATAATGTGTCAATTTTTTTATGTTTTTATATCACTCTTATATGAAACAACTCTATTATTGCTTCTTCATTTGGAGTGTTATTATGACAATTTGAGGAACTAGTACTTGCTATGGCTTCTTTTCCCTTTGTGATCATGGCTGCAATTTTAGTCTCATATCCTGAATCAGATCCAAGATCCTGTTGTGTGGTAGTGGTTGTCTTGTATTTCCCCTTATTGTTGAATTTCTTAGGTCTTAATTCTAGATGAAGTTTCCAATAGTGGGCTTCATCATGACCCTCTTTGGAACAATGAGTACATGTGGTTTTCTCCCCTTCTTTCTTAATGGATGAATTCTTATTTTTTTTACCCTTGGAACCCTTTCCTTCTTCACCACCCTTAAATGGTTTCCTTTTACCCTCATGTTGTACATTTTTCCCTCTTGCCTCAAGGTGTGTATCTTGCACACAGACCTCATTGAAACTGGTGGGATTAAACGTGAGGATGGTATGTTTCAGGTAACTATGCAAACCACCTATGTACTTCAGCAAAGTTTTTTGGCTATGAAAATCAACTCCTAAAATAAGAGCTCTTCTCCTAAATTCATGTGTAATCTTGCACACTTTGACCTTTCAATTGTCTAAAATTTTGCCAACTCATAATAGATTTTTGCATGTAAGCTAGAGGATAGAATTTCCTTTTAATGGCAGAAATAAAATTTGACCAAGACATTGAGTTCTTACCATGTTTCTTAATCTCCTCTTGTGTCTTTTATTCCCACCATAAAATTGTTGACCCTCCATTCTCAAGGATGCCAATTGAATCTTTATGTCATCCTCTTGAAGGTTCTGAATTCTGCTATAAACCTCCAATTGATGAATCCAATTATATAGCTTCTCTCCATTAACTTTGCCATTATACATTGGAAGCTCAAATTTAGCATCAAGCTTAAGTAAGGGTGACTTACCAGCTCCTTTTGAAGTATGTTTATGAACATATGGAAGAGTTGTGGTAGTGGAAGATCATGATGAGGAAGGTGAAGATGGTGGTGAGGATGATGGTGGGGTGGATGGTGGCTTCTTACCATCTCCATGGCCTCCTCCTCCTAGAGAACCCTCTCCTCTTGGAGGCCTTCAACTCTCTCCTTACATCCTTACCTTCCTTTCCTCATAGAGTACTTTAACCATCTCATTCATATCAAAGAATGTCTTCCTAAATGCTCTCTCATCTTCGGTCATGATATGTTCTCCTTCATGAGACATGCTCACTGAAGACTCAACTTCAACTTTAGGATGTGCTGGTGTTGAAGACTTTTGCAAACTTTCCCTTCTTCCTCTTGACCCAACTACAGGGCTCTCAACCAGCTTCCCTTCTCCTCTTTTGAGTTTTAACCTTGTAAGCATGGCACAAACTTGCAAACAATTAGATCCCTTCTTACACAACAATATCTAAAGAACTTGAGCTATGATACCAAAAATTATCTGAATGGAATATGTTAGTGTTTCTATGCTAATTACTCTTTCAAATTATAAATTCAATATCTTATGTGTGCTTAAGGGTTCACATTCTCTTGCAAATTATCAAGTCTCATGAGGGTTTTCATGTCAATTTAGTGAAAATTTTAACATAAAAAAAAAAAGTGAACAACAAAAAATAAAGTACAAAACATCACCATACATAACATCAACATAGGTATTTGATGAAGGTGTTTACCCCTCCTAGGCTACATCTCCTTGGTCTAGCTTCCATGGCTTAGGCCTCTATATTATGCTCAAATTTTCAAATTGACCTGTTTACAATGCTCTTTTGCTCCTGCAAGTTGCTCCAATGAGTCCATAATGGCTCAAAATGGTCATCTAGCCTCTTTCTACACCTGAATTAGTCAAAAACTTCAAACGTTATGACCATTTACATTTTCCCAACTATTTCAGGCCCTAAACTAGCTAATTGCAACTAAACTGGCAGTCTCCACCAAATTTGGGAATTCGCTATGTTAATCCGTCATGAAATTTAAGTGGGATTTTTAGCGTTAATTAAGTGCAGTTAAACACTAAACCCACACTTTAAACTAATCCATAGTTAAATTGGATTGGGTGCTAATTAAATCTGGATTACGATTAATTAATAGTGGTTTAGTGGATTAAACTCTGCATTTAGCTTTGGAGCTCCATCGGTAGTTATGTGTTGTGGTATTATGGACCGGGGGTTGGCCCTTTGGGGCTGCCCCCCGCCTTTCCAAGCCATAATACAAAGTCTAACATAAATATATATGGGATCCTATGAATGTTATGATTCAATGTGTAGGTGGGTCGGTAAGTCATGGCACTGTGTGGTGGGAGGTCACGGTGTCGAATCCCAAAGCCTCCACCTAGACTTTGAACAAAAAATTTATACCGCCTTTCAACCTTGGGGGGGCATGCAACAGCCTCAGGGTGTACCACGTGTCCTCACCCGGTTGGCCCAAAAAATGTACCAATGAAATTTCCGACGTCACCCAAAATCTGGACCAGTGCCATGTTGCCACTTGGCAGCTTAACATTCACTGGAGAAAATGAAAAAAAAATTACCTTGCACAGTCACCATGCCCCATTAGCAGTACAGACTTTTCACTAGGCATATGATTGTCAAATTTTTTTTAAATTTTTCCTGTTTAGCAAAGCGAATAAAACTCGTTTCTGGGAGCATACGAAGACCACTTTTCGTGAAATGAAGTGTGCCAGATTCATAAAGGCAAGCACTACGTGTTCGTTCGGTTTTTGAGACAATCAGAGAAATTTTATTTTTGAGCATAAAACTAAGCCCCTGATCACTCTGTATTAGCGTTCATTAGAGGTTTTGATTGTTAGCATTTTTATTGTGCATCCAAACCAGATTTAATACGTACCAATACACTATTGGATAGACTTGTAATATTGAAAGTTGAGATCATTATGATTTGAGAACATTGATATTTAAACTTTTAGTAGTTGATATATACTGTGGTTGATATATTTTTTGTTGGGATGGCTTAGTGACCCTCCATTCATGTGCATTGGTTGGCAGATGATTGACTATGTGATCTATAAATCTTCAAACCACCACCTCTGAACCAAATAACTCACTCTACCTGAGATGGCATCCGTGTAAATGATTATGGTGTCTTTGGATTGAAGTAAGATACAACTAAAGGGTATTTCTCTTTGGAATATGTTTCTTTTATATACAGGCTCAAAACTAAATCTGAGGGAGTATTAACAAATATATAGTCATAAATTATAATTGTTCCATTGAATATGGTATCCCTCCACATTGATTATCGTACATGTGTGAGGAATGATTAATTCGTGGTGTTAGAAGTGGAATTATCATAGAACACCATCGATTGTACAGATGTGGCCAGAACATGGAATTTTGTGAAATAATGCACCAGGGATGTCAAGACTAGCGTAAACATATGGATTCTACACATTGGTACCTTCAAGATAGCAATGAATGTCTTTGAAATTGTTGTGTTGGATAGAAATATTCTATCATATATAATTAAACCTTATTACAGCCTCATACAGTTGACACATATCGACACAAAGTTGAATTTTCGGTGACCGTGGCAACAAATGATTGATAATACATTATTATTGCTATAACCAATGTGAATGTTATTAAGATAGTTCTTCTTTCCTTCTTCACGAAAATCGATTGGATCCCTCTCATAGATTTAAAATTGTTTTTGTGCATTGGGCATCTTTCAAAGACTCAACAATCATTTTTTTTTCCTTCAACATCTACTCACGCTATTGGACACATGCCCATTGTAGTTAAAAATAGCATATCATTCTTGCGAACATTAATATCATGGAATGGCATGGCTTTATATTGGGTTGAATGACATGGCATGGATTTCTATTATATTGCATTCAAATTTCTATATTATATTGTGCATTTTTCTCAGCTTTATATTGCATTCAAGCCATTTATTATATTATTATTCGGAGGATTATTATATGTACATGCCAATGCCAACATCTTGCACTATTATATCAATATTCCACAATGGTTATTACATCAATATGAAACCCCTAACTAAATTTGGGAGTCTCAAAGTCTATTCATGAAATGGTGCCTTATAAAATTTGAACTAAAGAGGTTGTTTTGAGGGAAAAGACCTGCATGACAAAGATCATTGATATATACATTAATTTTTTTTCTCAAAGGATATTCAAAATTGGTCGAGATGAAAGAGTGCATTCAAAGGAGATAAAGGCACAACTCTTATATTTCTGTGTCCATATGTCCAATAGTATTTCCCTTGGATGGATTGAATTTCTTGTAGCATGTGACTTCTTTACTGCAGTCATCCAAAGATTTTATTGGAGAACATATCAGAGTTATGTTGTGGTTGTTGAATATATAATTTCTACTACAAACATGAAAATATTTGAACTTTTTTGAGGTATGTTTGTCAAAGTATTTGTTTAGATCATTGAGCATCTATTGAACACCATTATGGGATTTTTTTAAACCTTCTTATATTTTATTAACTATTATATACTGGTGTTGGACAGCTTATTCTAAGTGAACGCATCCCAATTAATGAGGTTCCACTCAATACAATATGTTATCATTTTGGTTTGGATTACATATGATAAAGGTACCTTTAGCATACATATTTTCATTGCAGTGCTCCATATAATGCATTTCTCATGCATACCATGCTTTCCTTACAAAGTGTTCTCTCAACAGTATTATTACTTTCAGAGTGTTCTCACAACAATATTTTGCAGTGCTCTTGGTAAAAAATTATGAAGCGTATTTGGAATAATGTTTATATGTCATATGGAGCAAAATTCATTCAATTTGGAGCTACCCTAACAAGCCATATAGAGTGGCATTCATTCAATGACAATGTGAACATTTTTTATGAAGAACAAGGCATTTCAAGTTATAAAGTAGTAATACAATGATGACAACTACAATGAGGACTCTTTTATAGGCTATAAGACATTTGCAACCCCCTTCCCATTGATGTCAAAGGGGAAGGTAATCAGAGGAAGGAAGACACTTCTCAGAATGAAAGAGGGAGGAAAAATGTGTTTCCATCAATTCCAAAGGGGGATATTGTTGGCATTATTTTCATTGATGGAAAAGGAGTAGTGCAAGAAGAATGGCAAAGAAGTAGCACAAGGAACACCAAGAAAAGGAGCAGCACAAGGAACAATAAGCAAAGGACCAAAAAGATATGCAGCAACAAGGGACAAAGGAGCAACACATACCTTGGTGGTTTGGTAGAGCATTGATGTTGGCATGTTGATTGAGTTGAATTGTTGTGATTCAAAGGAAAGACTCCAAGGCAAAGACAAAGATGTTGTAAATATTATTGTGATGCATTAATGATTAATATTATTATTTTATATTGGCATTAGGTTGATTAATTTAATCATTACATGTGGCTGAAATTAATATTGGATGAATTTTTTATTTTTTTTCTAGTATTCAAGATATGAAGAGTTTGGAAATGAATGAGTGGAAGGAAAAGATTAAAGCCTATTCACTTCATATTCCTATGTGGAATACAAACGACCATCAAAATTATCTTTATAAAAGATGTCATTTTGTAGTGAATGGAGAGGTCAGAGAATGTGAGAGAATGTGTGAGAGATGATTGGGATATTATGCATTAGTTACCTAACATATATGAAGTGAATGTGAAGCAAATTTCAATGGGAGAAGAGGCAGAAGTAAAGATGGAGGTATGCATAATAGATGATCAGGTAAATCAACATATTGTTTTCATTTTGTATGAGGGAATTGAGGTCTCCTTTCAAGTTGTGTCTTGATAAATATTTAGTTGGATTTGGTTGAGATAGGAGCCTCATGTGGGTTGCCTACAGAAAACATATGGGAGTTGGAGCTTCCTTTCATGTTGTAGCTTGCAAAAAATTGAGGTAGTAGCCTCCTGTAGGTTGGAGCCCACATAAAATCAGATGTAATAAGGAGTAGGAGCTTTCCTTTGCATCAAAACAATAATAAAATCATGGCTTTCTCCCTTATGGGTTTCCACTTATATATGCTGTCCATATACATTTTTATTATGTGATGTGATGTGTTGCCTTCTTATTACATGTTATTCACATATTCAATCTACTATTCATTATTTGTTAAGTTTCTCATGTAATTTTTCAGTTAATGAGTTTAATGAAAACAATTTTAATGTCCGTGAATGGATGACACTAATTCACCACCCCCCCCCCCCCCCCCCCCCACTTAGTTTATTCATAGTTTTGCGTTGCATTTGATTTCACGAAATTTTTATTTATACATTGCAAATCTAGTCTGAGCGGGGGATAAATTAATCTAAATCCTTAAACGCACAAACATAGAGTAGTAAATTGAAAATGGGTATTTCATGAGACCCTAGATCTAACATATAGGTGATCAAAGCCAAATTTTAATAAGTTTCGAACACTAAATTCATGGCTTGTTGGAAATGTATTACAACTGAGAGGAGGGATGGGGGTGAATCAATAGTGACAAGGTCTATATTTATACTTTTAAAATTCCTTTTTGATTTACTGATTCACAATCACACATTATTCCATTAGTAGGTTATCTCATATAATTCATAAAAAAGTAAAGTAAATAACATGATAATCACATGAAAACCATAATACAATAAAAAAATCACATGCACAATGAACACAAGGATATCTGGTGGAAAACCCCCTCTAGGTCAAAAACCACCCTTTTTTGTTTTTGCTGCCCTGTTTCAAATTTTATTAATCAATAAATCAATTTACATCATCATAGCTCGCTATATCCAGCAAGCAAGTTTCACATATGAAATCAAATTTTTGAACACCGATTTACTAAAGGCATTTACCCCCAAAAAGCCTCACCCAACACCCATTGTACTATGAGAATGCTAATTCTTCTACTGAAGCTACTAACACCTATCGTCAAGGAACACCCATCCCTTCTTCACCAAGCTATATCGATATGTTGATCACTAGGGCCACATTTCATAATGCTACAAACTAGACCCCTGGAAAATACAATAAAAAATTCCTCTCTTTGATAACCTAAATACATCAACATCATCTTAATCAAACAAACTCAATACATATCAATCAACTAACATAGCATCATACATAAGCTATGGCTCTCTCAAATCAACACACAAGGCCTCACGCATACAATATTGCTCATAATGCAACATGCAACATATACAATAATTTTGTAGCAACAATAACCTCCAACATACTCCGAATGAAACTCCATTAGCAATCCATCAAATCTAACAACAAAACTCATACATATAATTTATGATCCAATCATAGAAGTAATACTACAACCATGCACATAAAAATGTTTACACTGCAATCACACACAATCATGCCATGAAATTCACCATTGATCCTGCAATCATGAGTATGTTAGTGTCACCATATAAGGATTCATGACTCTATCACTGAAAAATCTACAATATTTTTCCTCTGAATATCCTCTGTTGTAGAACATGTAAACTCTATCGCAATTAACATATCAAACTCTATTTATCTAAATAATATATGATCTCTCCACCAGTCTCCTCACTCTCTTATCTTAGTATATTATCTATGTGTTTTCACATATCTAAAAAATTGACCTCTCCATAATTATTTTCTATATGAGGTCGCCCTCTTCTCTCTACACAAAAATCTGCTCATGCTCTTTACCAACAATGGTCAATCTAATCTTCTTTTAAAAAATATTTGGCACAATCTCCACTACTCACTTCATTAAGGCATTCACACTTCAAAAATCATTCGGAAATGTTGATTTATTCAATTAAAAACTTTAATGAAAATTCCTGAACAAGAAACATCATAAAACTAAACAAATTATCCGAGATGCGCAAGCAATCCAGAGAAAATTCACATACAGACACAACTGCTGGCATAGCACAACTAAAACTCGACTGCAATCGCATGGATAAGCCTTGTTCCCTATGACCGAAGATTTCAGTCGCATGGATAGGCCTAAAAGGGAGCGCTTGAGGCAGAGGATCAAGTAAAACACAATTTCCTCAACTCATAACTACCTCTAACATCTTAATCAGCATATCTAGCATCTGCAAAGCTTGTCCAAGCCATGACAAGTCTCAAAGCCATCTTTGCAAATTCCTGATGAGATTATACATGATGTAGTTACCATAAGTGCAAGAACCAACTCATGAGAGAAGAAACTATATCAAGTGGCATCAAACATGAAGTTAAAATGTATATGGGATCATGACAGCCTCTTCAACACATTTATACATCATGAGTATTCCAATCCCTAACTTAGGAGCATTAAGGGAATCTCAAAGGAAACACTACAGGCATCATCCAACAATCAAATTCATCTCAACATGAGCATCATCTATATGGAGACCTAGTTGACCAACCAACCAACAAAACTATCAAAGCACCTGCAACTTAGAAATTCTCCATAGCAACCATAGAGACCAATACCATCAAGCAATCATATCATCTCCAACACAAGTCCAAGTTGACATCAATACATCAATTCCAACCATCACCTCATCACAACATCAATGCCAACATGGCTACCATAAAAATTTCATATCTGATCCAGAAACCAATACCTTTTTTTCTTTGAATTTCACCTATTAAACCCTCCTAGTTTCGCTACCAAAATCCTAGAATACCTAGTCAACATTTCCCATCATTAAATATTCAAAGTGATGAGCATATAGAAGTTCAAAAAAATGGTTGTATTTTTAGAACAATTAAAGGAAGGAAAGAAAGAAAAATCGTAAATGATGCTAAGAAGGTCAAGGTGGAGAGGGGGTAAACCAAGTGGAAATCAAAGGAAATCAATCATCAATATTATAAGTATGGTATAATATAAAAGGCTTGAAAGAGTGAGGCAACTTTACAGGAAAACCTCCTAAATTTGACATGTTTTCCTGCAAATCCCAAATAGAAAAGTTGATGGTGAAAACTTACGATCAATAACAAATATACATTTTTCCTTTATGATTCAAACAAAATATATTAATCTACTTTGTGAAATTTTCATTGATCTTTGACATTTTCATCTGTGGCTTTGGCTCCAAAATTCCCTAATGGGAAACATATTGGCCATATTTATTCTGGTGAACAGATATTTCAACTAATGCAAAGCACACTAAGCTTGAGATAACACACATACGTTCAAACCATGCACAATACAATGGAAATGAAGTTGGAGATACACATCACAAAAAATTGCTTATATATATCCATCAAGAGAACAGATGAAAGGGTAATAATATCCAAGAAGATTCACTTTTATATCTAGGAAGGTACAAGAACTATCAATACTATCTATTATTATTCAGTAACATTATTCAAAATTAATCTACCATTTCTATATTCATTTATTTTCAAATTTCTTTCATTAAATACAATAAATATTGTTTATTAAAATGATCTATACCTCAATTCATATCATCCTAATTAGATTAAAATGGTCTATTACAGTTGCAATTCATGGGAAAATATAGAAAGGAAATTATTGGATTGATAATCATCTTGAAGGCTTCAATCACCTTGATTGAACATGCACCTATATCTTGGGAAATGTTGGCTCCTTTCTGCATGCATTTGCTTTTTCTTTAGCATTTGAATAAATAGCTAGTCCCTAGGAAAAAAAAGTTTCAATCATCCCTCCAAGGTGAATGGTAACCTCACACCTACCACCCCAAGTAAAGTGAATTTTACATCTTAATAGGAAAGAGAGTTTAACATGAATAATGTTGAAATCAAGAAGAACAAAACAAATTACAATGTTTCATAATGAAGAACATGGGGAGAGGGAAATTTTGAACAATGTTATTTTCTATACTGCTGGGAGCCTTGGGAAGTCAGGGGACCGAATCCCACCATGAAGAAATGAAGACAGGGAAGGGAACCAAATTCACTACTAGCTTCCTCAAGTCCAAGTTCATTTTCACTGAAAATATTAGGCATCATTTCACTCCACTCATGGTCATAGAGATTAAATGGTTCAAATATTTGAAGCTGGGAGTAGTGATCTTAAGTGTCCTAAAGCAAATATCATACAGGGCCTCATTGTTAAGAACCATACACTCATCCACGTTTTCCACCAGTTGATGAACAAAGAGCATAATATTGTAGGGTTCCACTATTATATCTAAGATTTTAGGAGAAGGGAAGACAAATAATGTGAGCATCATCCTATCAGGGCATTCTTCTCTGATCTTGGATATGAACAATCTACCCATTCCAGAACCTTCTCCACCCCCATGGAATGGAATAATTGAAAACCTTGGAGACAATCACAATTTTCCAATGAGTTAAGCCCATTTAGTGTAATAACCCTTTTCCCAGTTGTTTCCAACTCCATACTAGCCAAAAAAAAAAAATTGTCAAGCTCGAAAATATAACCATAAGGGCTTACTCTGATGTTGTCCATGGTTCCAAGCTCAAGGTTCATGAGAACAACCCATGGAAAAAACATCCCATAACTTACCTCATTTTATTACACAGTCACCCTCTAAATCTAGAGATCATTGGTTCCCTGATAACTCCTAGTGGAATCAATCTAATGTTCAGCACATGCCACCTCCTAGAACCTTGCACCAATATGGTTAGTTGAATGTGCTTAATATCCCTCATTTCTTCATCCCAAACACAAAAAAAATATTAATATGATGAAGTGATGAATAAAAAGAATACAAATAGTATAATTCAAGCAGGTTTGTTATAGTTGCATTTTTAGGCATGATGTAATTTAGGTGTTGTTGTCTACAAAGTTTGTGGCATATTTAATATCTTTGCCACAATAAACACTCTTATTCTCTCATTGTATATTATAATCATGCAATGTTTTTCCTCTTAAATCTATAATAAACTATTTACAATCCATTAAATTTCTTGAGGCATCATTTATTTGGTTTCTTAACCCATAATGCCATAACTACTTTTTTAGTCCATGATGCCATAAGCTAGAAAACACGGATATGATGTAATAGAGAATGATCAACAATAATAGAAGGTTTTAATAGAGGATGTAACAGGGCATGATAGAGTGTATTTATGTCCTCTAATAAAAGCTTTTCCATGGGTTGTTTAGGGTTATTAGCTCTCTTTCAGTCAATGGATACATTGTTTTTGTCCGTCACCCTATATTTACATTGATAGAAAACAACATAACTTAGGGATGATCATATAATGAAAATGTATATAGCTTTGTCCAACTCCTGCAATTTCCCATTTTTTTATTACCCTGACATTATATAAGAAATGAATCCCTCCCATGACTCATCCAACGATACCATTTTCAACCTAAGGTTCTAGTCTCTTCCACAAGAAATGCTAGAAAACAATGTAGGAATTATTGATCCCACTGATTGATTTCCATGATTATGAGATTCTCTAGTCAAACTCCTTCTTGAAACAAAATCCCCAGAGAATCATTCAGTTAACAAAAAATGGTTAGATTCAGCCTGAACCATGTCAATGTTGGAAGGTTCTTGTCTAGAATTAGCAGAGTGAGGAGGAATAATTTGACCCTCAGAGAAGAGTAAATTTCTAGCTGCAAAATCATGGCAGGTTGTAAACTCATCATACATGATATTAATGTACATGCTTTCTCCTTTGTTTGAGCTAGTTGTTCTTATTTCCTATTTTAGGAACCGCTCAACCTAAGGATTGATGATATTTTGGTAGTCATGGTCATTATAATATTTTCATAATCCACACTAGCTCCTGAGTTTATTGGGACTTGCATTTTTCCTACTCCTAGGCACCTGAGATTCTTTGGAGGGAATCTCTTTCCTATAAACAACAACTCTTGGATATACCGCAACATCATATTTAAGACCCATCAAACTTCCCAGAGTGATTCTATTAACATGGAAGAAGGAACCTCTTGAGTGCAATACAAAAGTGAAAAAATATTATGAATGTTTGAAATATGCATCTAAGTTGAAAAATAGGGATAGTGATAATGTACACTAAATGTTTTACGTAGGGACATCATTGATGGGAAGAAGGAAGAATAATCAATATCAAAATAACAGGATTTGGGTGATGGAATAATGGATATCAATGATAAAATTATTTATTAGGGCCACTATTAAAATAAAACCCATCAGAAAACCTTCAATATCCATAGCTAATGAGTAAAATCTGTATCAAGCTCACAAGAAAAATGAAAATTTGCGATCATAGGAAAAAAAACATTGTTCTAATCCATTAATAAAAATTTAAGTGGCAAGAATCTACACATTTTTCTCATCAATAACAACAACAATGAATCCCCATACCCAATAGACCTTCATCAATAGTAATGAAACCATAACCAATATATTAGCAAAATATTCATTTGGACTATAATAAGCTCAATATAAGCATAATTTGAGCAGTTATTAACCACCTTAAAGAAACATAGTCAATAGGAATTCATAAATGTCAGTGGGAAAGTTGGGTCACCTGAGTGTCTACATATGATGAAGAGTATGAAGAAAATATTGGAGAAACAACAACCATTGCATCCAAAAAAATGTGCTCTGCAACTATGAGATTCTCCATGACTCAGTTCTCAAACTGGAGCGCTGAAAACTTGAAGAAGCAGATCCAATTCCCACCATTGATATCAACCCATCATATATGATTTTTAGTCATTTTTTGCATATCGCCAAATGACTGTTGGATATGCTAGATGGGCCGGCTATTGGGGAATTTGTTATGGAAGGCAATATGGTTATCATTACACTACAAGTTATACATATTTTGAAGGACTAGACTCTCTTATTATGGAAGGTCTAGTATGTTTGAAAAAAAAAAAATATGTTTTAAAAGGGATTGTTTGGCTTCTTAATATCAGAGTTGGGCTTGTCAAGAGACCCTGTCTCTATCAAAATTTGAGGTTGGTCAATTCAAATTTCAATTTTTCTCTTTATGATTTGGTTTTTTTCTTGGGATTAAATTAATGTAAATTCCCATTTTTTCCATTTGTGATTTGTTGTCTTCTCTTTTTCATTGTATGTGTTTTTCCACTCCAGTCTACATAACATTTTTCATTAGTTAGAATTAAGTGTTTCACTAGTAATCTACTCTTCTGTAGTTTGTGAGTCTTATGAAAGTGGTGTTCCCACGTCAGTTTGTGAGTCTTATGAAAGTGGTGTTCCCAAATGATAGGAGAAATGTTTTTCAAACATATAATAAATATTTAAAACCTACTTAACCATAAGCAAACATTTATCCCTTCGTATCTTCGATTTTATAAAAAATTATAAATAAAAATTGATTTTTTAATTAATAATTAAAGTAAAATTTACAAAATCATTTACGCATTTTACAATTTTAATATATTATTAAATAAATAAATCTATCATTTGAAGTTTTAACTATTAACTATATTTCTACATTTGTTTCTCTTATGACATTTGACTCACAAGCAAACAAAGTTGATTTCTTTCCTTGCATTAGAGTTAGTACATCAAGAGCTAAACTTGAACATGGTAAATTGGACAAGAGGCACCAAAAACCTGGCCTTTTGGTGTAATACATGAAGGATATCCATGCACCATCTGTGATATAGGTGGCACTTGGAGAAGCCAATAAATTTCTACACATTTGCTTTAGTCGTCGGTCATTCGCCGGTAAAAATTGCAAGTAGTGATCGGATATCTGACGGAACCAACCAGCAGATCCATAAAACATACGTCGCACCAAATTGATATCTGCTTTCAAATTTTTTTCAGAAGAAAAAAAACACTGTATATATTAGGTGAGGAAATATAACAGTACATGATCAATATAACATTCTCGGCTGTCAAGACAGCAAGAACTACGAGATTCCCAAATACAATCAAGAACCCTCCAGACGAGAAGGCATTCGATGTACATGGCAAGCAAAATTACGGGTGGTAAAACCAGACTCAATACAAATCTTTCTGAGCATCCCTGTATCATTAATATACATGCCAAAATAAAACAGATACATCAAAGCCATGGCATAGAGGATGAAAAGAAGATGCAATGAAAGGAATACATTCAAAAATATAGTTCGAAATCAACAACCAATAAACATATGAGGCATCCCCCATGAAAGTCACCAAACCGGCTCGCTTGTACACCCGGAGATCACCCGCACAGATGAAGAAGATGCATTAAAAAGAGCAGACAAGTCAATGAGCATTGATAAGCAGGCTCGCTTGATATGATCAGCTTCATAATCTATTCGAAACAGACAGGGATCGCAGGCATGAAGAAGCAGCAATAAACCAAGTGCCTGATAAATAGTGACCCCGGATGTCCCGCTCGCTTGTTGACCCGCTCGCTTTCAAATATCAGACAGTTGTCTGACAGAACCAATCGTCGGATCCATAAAACATTGATAGCACCGAATTGCTAGCCGTCGTCGGATAACCAAAAGTTATCCGACAGAAAAGAAAAAAAAACCTTGTTGATTTTTGCCCCCTTCGACAACATTAGCATTGAAATATCATACCTTCTTTGTTAGATATCTCGCGGTTAATCATCTGAGTGTTTTGGTGATCACACCAGTTATCCAACACCTAATGTCCGACAAAACAAAGGATAAGGTGTCGAATATTCGACGTTCAAGCTTAAGGTCATGGAACCTTTGTTTTTCAATTTTGGCATAGATACTCGATGCTTGTGTCGTCAAATATCCAATAGATATTATAAATTAACCTATTTGACACAATGCCACCAAAGAAAAGTATGACTCTAATGTGTGGGATTTTCGATGACCATGATTTGAATAGTAGATAAATATACGTTGTATTTTCACCCCCATGTGTACTAGTGTCGATCATCATATTTTCGACCTTTATTTAGTGTTTATTCCTTCCTCTATTCAATCCACGGGAGTTGGGATATTTACTGCTAGTTCATCACGACCTATGATTCCTACATTTAACATGGGGATTTTTACTTCTAGAAACATGATGGGGATCGTTTGTTGCCTCTAGTAAAGTTGGGGGCAGCTTTGTCTTTGAAAATACTTCTCAACTTTGTTGTAGTTTTATGTTTTGAGGGGTGCCATACTCTGGAGGTTCCTTTTCCTTTGGGATGGCTAGTATACCTGGGGCACTATCCCCATTAGTACCACTATGCATACAAGCTATTATGCTTACAACAGTGCTTCGACACATGGAGGCCTTTTCTTTGGTGTTGGGTATAATCCTATTGGAAGTTAATCCTATAGGATTCCTTTGCTCTATGGGAGCAGTTACCCTATGAGGAATAATCCTTACACCTCATCTATTGGCCCAATATATCAATATACTAGGATGAATTATAAGGCTTGGTCGAAATCCTTCTACCTTTAACTATAGCATGGGGGTACCTTATGGTTCTTCTAAGCGGTTATGGCCCTTATGATTCATTTGGTCAAATTCAAATTCATTTTCTAACACCTCTTGATTTACCAGACTTCGATAATATGACCAATGACCCCATATGTCACAATCATAGGTGGCCACCTATTTTTACCAAGTTACCTTTTGATATCCTAAGTTTTAAGGGAAAGAAAGAGAGAATCCTTCTACACATATCACCACCTTTCATTTTTGGTCTTCATCTAACTCTTTGGTGGATGATTCAATGAATTTGAGACTCTTTCAGCGAAGCCTAATAGAGGATGAAACCAAATGGAATATTTAACTTGATTTGGCATCCTATAACGACTTTGCTTCCTTGGATCGTACTTTCTTAAACCACATTCAGTTACCTACTATGAAGGATTTTGGGAATAACCTTTTGTCAAACTTTAAATAAGATAATCCCACTCTTATTTCTAACCATATTCACAAGTAGCATAGACGTAAGAGGTTATTATGAACTAGGCTTCCTGATGATGTCCTTAGATACTAGTTCACCCAATCCCTTCACCCACAAATTTCCAGGGATGTCGCTATGATTGGGGAGGTTACTAAGGAGTGGGACATTTTACGTGCTCATAATATTAATCTAATTTATTCTTAGTCAGGAGCATTATACGATATCCTTCCCATTGCTCCTCGACCTTCTGTAGACCTACAACAACCAAATCTAGGACCACACTTTGATGTTGAGATTAGTTCCCTTTCCTTCAATACTGTGAGCCATCTAAATGCTCAACTAGGGAAAATGATGGTCACTTCTCAAGCCTAGCAAGTGCCCCTGTCTCTCAACAAGCACCCTCTTCTTCCAAGTAGTTCCCTGAGGTTCTTATAATGAAGTCCACATCACCTAACAATACTCAACAACCTGGAAGGTAAAAATAATAAAAATAATAAACAAAAAAAACTTTCTTATGAGAATGAATAAAACCAAGCTAATTAGGGTGGGGGAATGAGTGATCGATGTCATAAGATTAAGTTCCTTGTAATATTTGTTAAGGTGAGCATCTGAATCATGAGTTCCCTTGCATGGATGAAGTCCTTTGCCTTCTTGTACCACCAACAACTACCCAACAACCAGTAGTATTGACTCATACATTCCCCACTCAACCACAACAAAAAATGGTTGCACAAGCTCCTTAACCTTCACAAGGGGAAATGGGGACACATGATTTTATACTACTAGAAGTAATTCACCTATCCTTATGTTTTAGGAACAATTTAATGTGATTATGGAAGCGAAATACTATGACCCTCTTGAGTCGAGTTTTGCTTCTAAGGGCTCAACCACCCCTACTACTTCTCCTGGATCTCTCATGTTAGATAAGCTTGTAGAACTAGTATATCACCCACTGAAGGGTATTGTCTGAAATTCAACACACAATCACAATGTGCAGGTTGCCAAACATTATAGTATTATTGAGGATATTTCCCAACCACCATGTTCCATGTCTTTCCTGGAGCTATTGTAGAGCTACCCTCAATGACACAAATCCTTTTTTACTTCTATCGGAGGGTTGGATCCCTGAGAGTGTAGTTTGATTAGATTCGATGTTGATGCTCCTCGCTATAGACTCTCCCAACAATTTTCCTTTCAGATCTTGATGTGTATATTTAATCATGATATATACCACACTTTAGTGGATGAAGGGTCTTCCACTTGTGTTATGTCAACATCATGCTAGAAATCTCTTAGTTATATAACACTATATAAGTATAGTACCACTCTAGAGACTTTGATGGACACCATTTTGTGCCTGAGGGTGTTCTTCCAAAGTTTGTCATTGAGCTAGGGGAAAAATCACCTATGTTTGATGTTGAAGTTGAAGATGCTCCCTTGGACTATAATCTACTCCTTGGTCATATATGGTTTTATGCCATGTATAATATTGTTTCTTTAGTGTTTTGTGTGCTTAATTTTCCCATGAAGGAAATATCATCATGATAGATTACTTAGATTATTGTATACCATCAACCAACTCTACCGCTATGGGAAATATTGTCTCATTCATTGGACATAGCCACACGACTTGTGAGAGTGTTGGTGCAGGATTGTTTAAAGCCCATCTCTTATCGATGTTTTTCCTTTACCCATGCTTGACATTCCCTCTTCGTCTACCATTGTTCCCATGCACATGATCACTTCTGTCACATGTGGACCACATAGGTCTCCTGACCCTTGGGAGGTTTCTTCTGATATGTAGATTGGAATGGTGAGCATATGCCACCTTTAATGAAATATATTGTCTCCTCGATAGTCACATTGGTTAGAAACTCCATCCCAATACAGAATATAACCAAATATTTTTCCCACATGGGACGTCACTCTTCCTCTTACACATGACTCCCTTGGCAACACATTTCATTCTTAGCATAGGTTCACCTACTAATCATCCTAAGGATATTATACCTCCTTATTCCCCTAGTCTCCCCGAATTGGAAAAGGTAGAGATTTGCAAAAAAAATACTGGATCGATCTAGGGGACATCTCCTCGAATCTCTTTGGAAGTTCCACCCTTGGACCAAGTCAAGTCTTGGGTTTCTAGTGCTGAACTTTCAATGAATTGTCCAACTCATCTCCTTTGGTTGGTTACTGCCTTGTACCTTCTTTATGTCTTGATATTTCCTATCAAGGATTTGCACTAGCCCACGAGATCACTCACCTTGTATGCCCTCTTCTCATTCCCAATAATGCTATGGTTCTAGGTTTTCCCTGACATCATCAACTTTTAGGAATTAGGAAATTCAATTTTTTGTGGCATGACCCCTTCATGGTGCACCATATATTACCTTCACTCCTCCACGAGTTCTTGTATGGAAATATTTGGCACGTGCTTGACAGTCAACACACCTTGATGTGACCTATTAGACTAAGTTACTCCTATACATTTTGTATATAGGAGTGTGTGTATTGGTTTTATATCTTTCTCATTTGGTGTGTGATGTGAGCACTTTTATAGTACAAAAAATACTAAAAAATTAAAAAACCTAAAAAATAGAAAACATATGATCTTATTTTGTCCTAATCCATGTTTTATTCTTTCATTATGTGATTTAACCATCATGATCTCTTCTTTCTGGATGTTTTTTACTGGATAGCATGGCATTTTCACTACAACATTTGTTGGAGCTTAGGAACATTTCTCTTGAACCTGGCATATACAAGTATGTCTTTCACTACCATTTCCCTTGCATTATTTTCCATCAACGCCACTTTCATTGTGCCTTAGGTCTGAGACATTATCCCATCTCTCTTATGGATGTTATGACTTGGCGTTCAAGCTTACCTGTACACAAATTCCCTAGTTTAGCACCTCAGTTATGTGTCAATTTCCATGTAATGTCTCATTTACTCTCTTTAATCATTCCTCCTTTCGAACCATCATGACTTAGAATCTAACCCCCAGATACTCTTCTTCGTCACTTTCTGGGCTTACCTCAGGAGGATTCCACACTTTATCCCTCATGATCACTACATTTTATTAGCCTACTTTTTCAGGATAAGCCTTGGCTTCGTTTCGCCATTGTTTTCATCCTCTGCTTGGCCCACCATTTTCTTTCAATTGGTGTTTTACCCTTTCCTGGAGGAGCCACTACAATGGTCTTATTTTCTAGCCTCTCTGCCTTCTTATTCTTTGAGTAGTTCCATCATACTAAAACTAGTTAGTATCCTTATTCCATGGGTTCCTCTAGGACACAATTCCTTTTAGCGTTGTTTTCAATCTCATTAAACAATAACATGTGAAAGCTCCTTTTTCTATATTTTTATTCTCGTTAAATATATATGAAAATTTCAAGTTTGATTTGGTCTTCTTTTCATGACTCGTTAAAGCTATGAAAATCCCGAGCTTCTTTTCCCCATCTTTTCATACTCGTAAAACCTATGATAAAATGTTGATTTATTTCTATCTTTTCCTACTCGTTAATTAAATTGAAATTCAACAAGCAAACTCATTTCCATTATCACGCTAATTAAATAGTGAGAAGCCTCACTAGTGTACTTTTATCTCTTTTTTACCTCATTAAAACTTACAAAAAAGGAACTTATTGGGCATACTTGCTTCTCTTCCACACTCATTAAACCATGAAGGAGACTAAAAAGAGATAAAGGGAAGAGAATCATTTATTTTTTTAGTCGCAAAAATGGTAGCATCACTCGCATCACCCTTGAACATGGAACTTGTTTGATTCATTATCTCATAGTTGGGTTTTAGATTTCCTAGGAGTCATACAATACATATGATATTGTCTACTCCTCCAACTAGTTACTCTTCCAATTAGTATGGAGTGTGTTTCAATACCTCCTATCTTGTTGCATGATATAACCTGGTGCTCATTATTCATGTTGCCCAAGCCACTTTTGTCGTGTCATTATGTGTTCAAGGGAAGTCTCGGCCTATGTCAACCATTTATAATCCTCATTAACCTTTTTTAGTGGCCATCCATGTGTCATTTGTACTTCATAATTTCATGACTTCATCCATTTACATCATCTCTCGGTTTGTTTCATGTTGATTAATGGGGGATGCATCAAGGCCCTCCTTTGATGGATCTTCTCATGTCGAATTTAGCTCATTATCCACTAAGTACTTGATCTAGGAACCAATAGTACCTTGGAGCTTGCAGTTCTCATTAACGGGCTTCCCCGTGATTGAAAATGGGCTTTCCTCATTGACTCCTAATAGTTCGAGTCCACGAGTGTTCAATGCCAGCTTATTCACTCACACTTAAGTGGATTGTACTAGGTACCTTGGGGTGAATTTTCATTATCATTGGGTCCCCTGATGTCTACTAAAAACACCTCATTGACTGATGATTAGAAGGTTTCTACCATACTCGACATCATCACATCTATAATAAAGTTATCGACCAAATGAGAATTATGACCTCAAAACGAGGACTCTAGCCAAAAACCCTCACAAAATATGAAAAAACAACCTAAAAATGAAAAGTGTTGATGCAATAACAACTCTTTTTTGGTTAAAATTTCAACATTTTTTTAAAATGGCAGTAAAAACTTTTTTTTTTGCGCAAAAAACATGAAAAAACACCCTAAAAACGAACGAAAAGTGTTGATGTTGGAACTCCTTTTTTTGGGGTAAATTTTCAACATTTTTTAGAAATGGTGTTAAAGATAAAATATCATGACTCTGAAAAACCTTAAAAATTTCAACAATTTTTAGGCACGGTGTTAAAGATAAAATATCACGTCTCTCAAGAGCCTTAAAATTCCAACAATTTTCAGCCATGACGTTAAAGATAAAATATCATGACTCTAAAAAACCTTAAAATTTCAACAAATTTCAGGCATGATGTTAAAGCTAAAATATCACATCTCTAAAAAGTTGTAACATTCCAATAATCTTCAGCCATGACGTTAAAGATAAAATACTTATAACTGTTTTCAACCATAACACTAAAGATAAAATATCGTGACTCTGAAAAATCTTAAAATTTTGACAAATTTTCAACCATGGAATTAAATCAAAATATCATGACTACAAAAACCTTAAGGTTTCAAAATATTTCAACCATGGCATTATGGAAAAATTATATCACTAAAAAAAAAACTTTGAATATTAACACCTAAATGAAAGTGTCATTACACTGAGTAATTTATTTTTTAAATGTTAAAAATATCGTTATTTTAAAATCTTAGCCTAAGACAATTGGACACATTGCTACAAAAAATTATAAATCAACCATCAAATTAACACATGGTGGAGGCGAACTCGACCCATTACAATGAAACCTTCAAAATCAACCATGAAATGGACACATTGTGGGGGCAGACTTGATCCATTGTAAAGAAAATTTTAAAATCAACTATCAAATTGACACATAATGTGCTTATGTTTATATTCAAGGATCAACACGGGCCCAACAAATAATAATAATAATAATAATAGATAAATAAATAAAAATACAAAATACAAAACAAAACAAAAAATTAAAGATTGAAAAAAATTAAAACAAAGCAAAACGTTAAAAAAATAATAACAAGTAATATATATATATATATATATATAAACAAAAAAATAATATAAAAACCACACCAAAAAACAATCATGCATAAAAATGTAAAAAATAAAATAAAATTAACTCATAAAAATTTTAACTAAAAAATTTAAAAACAAAAAATAAATAAATAAAAAATCTAAAAAAACATAATTAAAAATTGTAGAAATTATACAATATGCATGTATATTACCGCACTCCCCTGATCTAACAAATTAAACTTATGTTAAATACAAAATCCTTCCACTTAATTCTTTGCGGAAATTAAATCGCCAATTGCAAACACATATGAAACAAATCAATCGCACATAACAAGAATGTTTTACCGGAAAAGCTTAAAGCCAAAAACCCCAACTATCATATATTATGTATATCAATGGAACATGTAACAATATCATACAAATATTAGTACATCAAGCTCTCAGTACAATCAACAATCGTCACACACTGTCATGCAGAAATTTGCATATCTATGCACCAATTTCTTGCTTCCTGGTAGCCTGCCTCCACTACACAATCCCTGCTGAAGAAGATCCCTGAATGAATTTGATCTTGCCTTGCCTTGAATGTGAAATCCTCATTGGAAACTCTAATGTATGTGTAGATGCATTGAATGCATCACTATAGTCACAACAGATAGTCCATATCACCCTTTCACCTATCTCTCCACTGGGTCTCCACTGGAACTGACATGCAAGTAGTTAGTTGTTGTATTTGTTCAGTTGCAAGTGAGTCTCTAGTTGTGAATTAATTAAATAATTAATTCATTGAACTCTCACTAGTGTATCTTTAGTTACCACTAGATACAACTAGCACAACTGATTTTAACTCACTTAACTGAGTTAAACTAAATAACAACTCACATAACTACTCTTCCAACTCTGTCACAACTCGCCACTATCATTTATAACTGAGTCCTCCATGCATGAGTCACCAACCACCCTAGGAATTGTGTAATTCCTTCAGCCCACTAATGTGCCACACCTGTTCACTAAAATAAAGTGCTCCAAGAGAATAAGTTGATATTTAGAGTCTAATTATTATCAAGGGCTAATAATAATCGACATGCATCTATTTTTAGATTAGCGATCTATAAATAGACTTCACCCAATATTCTAAAAATATAAATTCATCCAAAGATATAATTTTCTCAACCATATAGAATCAACATCCTAATAACTTTAGAATATGCTCACCATTTCAAAAAATAGACATACACCTAAAAATAGCCTGCGGGCCCCACTTAGTGAAGGTGCTTAATTTTCACTAATCTCATCATCTTGTTGAATCTCAACGCTCCCTCTCAACAAGATAGGGATTATGCTTCACCCCGATCATGTCTCTATGGTATTCAAGTTTTCTCCTGGTGAGCATCTTTGTTAGAATATCTGCATCCTGATCTTCCATAGGAATGTACTGAAGAAACATGATCTTCCACTGCACACAATCTCTGATATGATGATATCGGATATCTATATGCTTAGATCTATCATGAAACATAGGATTAATCGAGAGTTTAATGCAACTTTTATTATCACAATGAATCAATGCAGGATCTAAATGAGAACCGAACAAACCGACTAGGATCTTCCTCATCCAGATAGCCTCACATGCAACTTGAATTGCTGTCATGTATTCTGCTTCCCCTGAAATGAGTGCCATGGATATTTGTTTCCTACTGTACAAAAAAACTATTGTAGATTCAATACTGAAAACCCCTCTTAATGTGCTATTTCTTTCTGTTGGGTTGCCTGCCCAATCTGCATCCATGAAGCCATGCAACTTCACCTCATCCGTTTTTCTGTACCATAATCCATACTCAAATGTGCCCCTGAGATATCTCAGGACATGCTTTCCTGCCTTCCAAAAGAGCTTGGTAGGCTTAACCATCGCTTGACTAAGCTGGTTCACCACATAGCATATGTCCAGTCTTGTATTAACTAAGTACATGAGCGAACCCACCAACTGTTGATAGACAATAGCATCCACTACCTCTGTTGATGTAGCATCTTCTTTCCTCCAATTTCCTGGAAGAGGAGTATCCATGGGCTTGTAGTCCTGCATTTTAAACTTACCAAGTATCTCATGAGCATACTTGCCTTGAGACACAAATAGTTCACCTTCTCAATGCCATATTTTCAATCCAAGGAAATAATGAAGGTGGTCCAAATCCTTCATCTCAAACTCCTTTGCAAGGTCCTCCTTGCTTGAGTGTATCAACTGCTCATCACCCATTAGTATTAAATCATCAACATAAATAACAATGATTAAAATATCACCCTCCACCAAAATTTGGTATAGCTTTGCATCCGCCTCACTCTTGGTGAAGCCCAGTCCAGTAAAATATTTGTTGATCCGTGTGTACCAAGCATGGGGTGCTTGCTTCAGCCCATACAACGCTCTTTTGAGTCTGCACACATGTGACTCACTGCTGAAGACCTCAAATCCTTCAGGCTACTCAATGTACACTTCTTCCTCAATGATCCCATTAAGGAACACAGTCTTCACATCCATCTGATGAATTTACCAACCATCTATGCTGAGAGAGCAAGGATGGTCCTTGTGGAAGAATATTGTGTGACAGGTGCAAAGGTTTCTTTATAATCAATCCCCTCGATCTATGAGAAGCCCTAGGCAACAAATCTTGCCTTATACTTCTCGACTCTCCCATTAGCAACTTTCTTTACCTTGTAGATCCATCTTGAACCTACCACTAATTTACCAACTGGCCTTGGAAAAATCTCCCAAGCATTGTTTCTAATAATGGAGTCATACTCCTCCACCATGGCATCTAACCATGTGAGCTCCTGCGCTGCTTCCTTAAAGGAAAATGACTCTGTCATGTTACACTTGCTCATGAGAGCCATGTATCCAGTGAATCGGTCAAGTGACTGTCTCTGTCTACGTTGTGATGTAGGGACTCCTACATTCTGTGTCACATCAAGCTTTAGCCTCTCAGCTTCTGTGGTACACCTTCTACCAGTTCTAATGTTTGGCTCTGCATAAGTGGACTCCTCCACTCCATGATCCTCCTCCTATGGCTAATCCACATCTTGAGGCTCATCTTTGGCAACAATAATTTCCTCCTCTGCATGCAAGTGTAGCTCCCTCTCAAGCGACAAATTCATGGCTTTCTCCTCATTGAATTTTATATCTCGTCGCAACACAGTCATCCAAATGTTTGTCAAATACACATGATAATTATGGGGTGTTTCTGTGTACCCCACAAATATTCAAACTTCTGCAGATGGATCCAGCTTCTTCCTGGCATCTTTGGTCACATGAATGTAAATAGATGTGCCAAAAATATTTAAATGATAAATATCTGGCTTCTTACCAATAAAAGTTTCTTCAGGTGTACTCATGCCAAGTACTCTATGAGGACAACGATTTTGCACATAAACTATAGTGTTGCATGCTTCCTCCCACAAGTGCATTGGTAGGCCCTGGTCATGCAGCATAGCTCATGCAACACCCACGATCGTTTTGTTCTTTCTCTCTATGGCCCCATTCTATTGTGGGTTATGAGGCACTATGAGTTCTCTTTGAATTCCTTCTTTGCTACAGAAGTCTTAGAATTCGTTCGAGATATATTCATCACTATTATCACTCCACAGAGCCTTCAATTTCTTCCCCGACTCTTTCTCCACAAATGCTTTAAACTCACAAAACTTTGAGAATGTTTGATCCTTCTTCTGCATGAAGAAGATCCAACATCTATGAGAATAGTCGTCAACAAAAATAACATAATACATGTGTTTTACTGTTGAAGCAACCAAGAATGGTCCACACACGCCTATGTGAATTCTCTCCAAGATCGTTGAAGTAAGGTTCTCCTTCTCATGAAAGGTGGTCTTCACAAACTTACCCATAGTACATCCCTTACAGTGATTTGATTGTGCAAGAGTACCCTTGGGAAGTCCAGTAGAAATCTGCTTCAAAATATTCAAGGCGCCATGGTGAAGATGGCCTAATCTTTTGTGCCATAATTCGCCCTCATCCCGACTCACCACTTCTTCTACTTTACCCATCATTGTAGCACAACCATCTACCTCTAGCTTGTAGAGATTCTTAACTCAAATCCCTATCCTCTTGGTTTGACCTATTGTTTTATGTCGTAGGAAAGATTTTATCTCGCTGAAAACAATGTCATAACCTCTATCCTCCAACATCGCGACCGAGACCAAGCTCTTCTTCAGACCTTAAACATGCATAACATCTTTCAACAGAAATGGTTTACCTGACTCCCTCTCAAAGGTAATGGTTCCAATGTCGATCGCACTGTATCTACCATCGTCACCCATCTTGATCCGGATTTATGTAGGAACGCAACAGAATAAACATATAACCATAAATACAGAGATGCAGCAGAAATAACACTTCATTTCATTAACATCAAAGAACTGAAATTTGCTTACAAATAGAATGGAAATAAAACTAGCTAGGGCGCTAGTAGCTATCTCGAAGAAGAGATGTGGCGGCTACAGGCCTCTGAACTGAGTTACAATGAGGCTCGAGGGCCTATTTATTATTGAGAAACAATGGAGAATCCTAAACAATCCAAAACCTCTGTTTCTCCTAGGAGATGAAGCGCCAAAACTATGGACCCCGTTTGGGTAAATTGGTGTTTCAACTTCCCAGGGACGTAACTTTGGCATACTATCTCCGTTTGACGCACATGATACATCATTAGAAAGCTCTATCCGAGGACTACAAATTTCGCCACAAATATTATTCTAAAACATAATGTGAAACAGAATGATATTTTTTGGAGGCGCGATGCCCAAAAAACGTCGTTTAGGGCCTCAAAACGGCTCCGGAAGTTTAGGACCCGAAAAACTGCTAAAAATAGTAAGTTCTGCCGAAACTGAAAAAAATGAAAGACACAATGGTGGGGGGCCAAGTGGCATAGGCAGGTGGCCACCAATATCCACCTGGATCATTCCTCCCCCCTTAGGAATCAATGGTCCCCATTGCGTTAAGTTCCTCCATGAGATGAGGAAATTTCTGCTGAACTTGGTCCCTGGTGAACCACTTTCTTTGGTGCAGGAGTTGGCCAGCTTTGACAACCCGATACAGTTGGATCTTCTGTTGGCGAGTGTTCTTGATTTGCATGTCCATGATACAATCTGTGGTGGCATGTTCCATGCAGTCTGAGTTTAACTCTGTTGGTGTGAGTTGTTCTGCAATGTTCGAGGTGTCCAGTAGAGGTGGGAAGTAAGGACGAAGGCGATCCACATTGAAGACTGGGTGCAGACCAAGGAATGGAGGAATACTAAGCTCAAAGGCATTGTTCCCTACAGCCTTGGTGATGGTGTACGGCCCGTATCGAAGCGGGCGAAGCTTGCGGTGGGGTCCAGTGAGGCGCTCATTCTGCAAATGTAGCCATACTTTTTCGCCCACTTGGAAGTTGTGTGGCACTCGATGTTGATCATGGCGCTGCTTGTAATTCGCATTGGCTCTGTCCAATATATCATGAACCTATTGGCGGATGTGTTTAATGCGCTCGATGAAGCTACTTGCTTTATCAACTTCAGACTGGACATGAGCTGAATCGGCCTGAGCTGCTGCAAATGGCATGGCTACGTCAATGGGACATAGTGGCTGGAATCCCAAGCCCACCTGAAAGGGGCTATGGCCAATTGAGCTATGGAGAGCCCTGTTGTAACTATGTTGTACATAGGGGAGGCTCTCATCCCATGTGCGTGGATGCTTTGAATTGTACATGCGCAGAATGTGTACAATCATTCTGTTGACGACCTCTGTCTGGCCATATGTTTGGGGATGGAAAGCTGTGGACTTGGTGAGATTTGTGTCCAACATTGACCAGAGGCTGGACCAAAATATGCTGAGGAACCTGCTATCTCGATCTGATATGATAGACTGTGGGATCCCAAAGTGCAACCACACTCATTCAAAGAAGAGTTTAGCAGTGGCTTCTGCTGTGATATTCTTCTTACAGGCCGACATAATGGCCATCTTCGAGAATCTGTCAACGACCACGAAAACACAGTCATTTCCATTCTTAGTAGAAGTCAGGCCCAACATGTAATCCATGGAGATGGATTCCCAAGGTCGACTAGGGGTAGGTAGTGGAGTATATAGGCCTTGCTTCTTGATGGTCGGTTTGGCAATGGCACAATCAGTGCAGGATTTGATGTGCTTCTTGACATCCTTTCGAAGGTTCGGCCAATAGAAATACTTCTGTAGTATTGCTACTATTTTCTCGACCCCGAAATGCCCAACGACTCGACTGTAGTGTGATTCCCATATCATCTTGGCATGTTCGCTTGAAGGAACACCAAGGTGTCCCAGGTGACATAAAAATGCATCTTAGAGGTGAAAATTTGGAACTTGCGTACCCCCAAAGAGTGCCTTGTAAGTGTGCCGAATTTTGGGTCACTCTCATAGAGAAGCGGCCAATCAGAAGTCTCGTGCCCACAAGAGTTGAGCACGGTGGTGAGCGCCACGATCGGTGGTCGGCTGAGGCAGTCTGCAACATTATTGGTGCTACCCTTCTTGTACTTGATGTTCAAATAAAACTGTTGCAGATATGTGGACCACTTCTGATGGCGATCATTCTGCAACTTCCCTTGTGTCTGTATGAACTGCAGGGGCCGGTGGTCTGTGTGGATGATTGTTTCCTTTCCCAAAATGTAATGCTTCCATTGTCGACAGGCTTGCACAATGGAATACATTTCTTTGTCATAGGTGGGATACTTGCGAACTGTCTCAGACAATGTCTCACTGTGATATGCCACTGGATGTCCCTGTTGAGTAAGAACTGCCCCAATAGCATAGTCAGAGGCATCCGTCTCGATCTCAAATGGCTGCTGCAAGTCTGGTAAGGTGAGCACTGGGGCAGAACAGAGGCGATTTTTCAATTCTTTGAACGCCTTCTGTTGAGGTTCCGACCAAAAGAATTTTGCTCTCGCTCCTCCTTTGGTGACTTGACTCAAGGGCCAAGTGATATGAGAGAATCCCAACACGAATCTGCGGTAGAAATTAGCAAGACCCAGAAAGCTGCGAAGCTCTGTTATAGTAGTCGGGGCTGGCCAATCCCGAATGACTTGGATCTTGGCTGGATCCACATGCACCCGCCTTTCATCAATAATGTATCCCAGATATTGAACCTGGGTCATGCCAAACGTGCACTTCTCCAAATTGGCACACAACTTGTGTTGCCGCAGTGTTTGGAGGACTTGTCGGATGTGATGAAGGTGCTCTTCCCAAGTCTTGTTGAAGATCAGAATGTCATCCAAGTACACCACTACAAATGAGTTGGTGAATGGCCGCAAGATGTCGTCCATCATCCTCATGAAGGTTGTGGAAGCATTCGTCAACCCGAAAGGCATGACTAGCCATTCAAAAAGGCCTTCCTTGGCTTTGAAGGCAGTCTTCCACACATCAGAGGGTTCAATTGGTACCTGGTGATACCCAGACTTCAGGTCAATCTTGCTAAAATATTTTGCACCTTTGAGTTGGTCCAGAAGGTCATCAATCTGTGGGATTGGGTACCTATTCTGGACAGTGATCTTGTTCAGCACCCGATAGTCAATACAGAGTCTCCATGTCACATCCTTCTTCTGTACCAACACGATCGGGCTCCCACAGGGCGATGAACTTGGTCTGATATGACCTTTCTGCAACAGCTCCTCAATCTGCCTCTTGATTTCATCATTCTCTAGAACAGAGCGCCGATAGATCGGTCCATTGGGTAGTTGCGCACCTGGGGTCAGATCAATCGGGTGCTTGACCCGAAAGTGCAGAGGAACCCCTGTGGGTGAGGTGAAGATGTCCCCGTACTCCTCCACAACCTTATCCATGTGTTGTTGTCATGCAGTGGAGCCCTGTCTGGAGGTCGTGGCCACAGTCTTCTTCTTGCCCTGGGGGCATATCATCAGGAAAACGAATTTCCTGGTTTGGGAAATGAGCTTACTGCATTGTTTTGAAGTAACGAAAGAGATAGCCACAGGAGGTGGTACCTCTAGTATCCTGTACAACTTATTTCCCAAAGTAAAAATAACAGCACGAGGTCGAGACTCATACACAGCATGACGCTTCCACAAGTATGGTTGTCCTAATAATACATCAAAAACATCAATAGGAGCAACATCACATAATACCTCATCCGTGAAGGGCTTGATGCTATAGGGAAGGCGGCACTGCTGGCTGACATGGAGATCTCGTCCTTGGTGAAGCCACCCGATGCTGTATGGATGTGGGTGAGCTGTGGTCGGAAAGCCCAACCACTTCATAGCGTCTGCTGAAATGAGGTTCTTTTGGCTCCCATTGTCGACAATGAATTGTACAGGGGAGCCCTTTACCCACATCTGGGAGTGGAAGAGACGTTCCTCCTCCTCTAGATCTTCCGGTTCCTCCTTCTGGATCTTTGTAGTGGCAACAGTGGCATTGGGCTCCGCATCAATAATATGTTTCCCTTTTTCATTCCCCTTTTTAGGTTCTGATTCGGAGTCAGAGCATGCATCTGACTCAGAAGCCCTCATCTCGGCCACTAGCGACTGCTTGGCCCGACACTCACTTGTGTTGTGAGTGGAGCTCTTATGGAACTCACACCACTTTCCCGTGTCCTTCTTTGGTTTTGCGGTGCTGTTCTTTTCTTGTGGCTTCGATGAGTTGTCTTTAGCCGCCATGCCTTGGCTCGGTCCTTTGTTCTGCGGTTTGGAAGCACCTTTCCCTTGCTTTTGATTCGCAGATCAAGTCTCGCTTCTTCTGCTTGAATTTCTGCTCAATCTTGGCAGCATACCGGTATGTCGTACCAAGCGAGGAGATGTCGAGGAACTCCATTTCCTCCTGAATGTATCTATGCAGACAACTGCGATACTTTAGCACCAGATGTTTCTCTGAATCTTTGATACCCAACTTTGTGCGCAGGGTATGGAACAGATTCGTCAGCTCATGCACATCTTGATCCCTTTATTGTCGCAGCGTGGTCCATTGTATGTACTTGTCCTCATAGCTCCCCACGGGATAGTACTGTTCCTTGACGGCGTCTCGGAAAGAATTCCAAGTTGGTACGGCCGAGAACAGAGAGGGTTTGGTCTGGTCCTTGCTCTCACATTAGGTTTCCCACTAGTACTTAACATGGGGGGTAGCTTTAAGGAGTGCAAAAATAATCTTCTCCCAGTCTGAAAAGTCATGAACAGAGAAATATCCTTATAATAGATTCAACCATCTATCTACGGCATCTGCGTCTATTTGACCCTCAAATATGGGAATGTCAAAATTTACTTGTACCTTAAAAGGAGTCACACCTCCAGAGTGGTTGCTGGATGCAGATGCGCCGCCGGTGGGCAGCCATTGAAGGATCTGAGCAAAGTTATCCATCATCGCGTTCCTTTGTTTTTCGAGGGCCTCCTCGAGCAATATTTTGATAGGATCTCCTGCTCCCTCATCTTTCTTTTCGTCCCCCATGGGCATCCATCGAGGTTTGCGAGGCTGATCTTGCAAAGGTTCCACCAGATCAAGCCCTAGCTCCTTATACCCCGACCTCGTTGGGGACATGCAAAGAAGGACCGAGAAAAAGCAAACCGCTCTGATACCACTGATCCAGATTTATGCAGGAACGCAACAGAATAAACATATAACCATAAATACAGAGATGCAGCGGAAATAACACTTCATTTCATTAATATCAAAGAACTGAAATTTGCTTACAGACAGAATGGAAATAAAACTAGCTAAGGCGCTGGTAGCTATCTCTGAGAAGAGATGTGGCGGCTACAGGCCTCTGAACTGAGTTACAATGAGGCTCGAGGGCCTATTTATTATTGAGAAACAATGGAGAACCCTCAACATCCCAAAAACCTAAACCTAGGAGATGAAGCGCCAAAACTATGGGCCCCGTTTGGGTAAATTGGTGTTTCAACTTCCCAGGGACGTAACTTTGGCATACTATCTCCGTTTGACGCGCATGATACATCATTAGAAAGCTCTATCCAAGGACTACAACTTTCACCACGAATACCATTACGGAATGGAATGATATTATATTCGTTGGAGGTGCGATGCCCAAAAAACATCGTTTAGGGCCTCAAAACGGCTCCGGAAGTTCAGGTCCCGAAAAACTGCTAAAAATAGTAAGTTCTGCCGAAACTGAAAAACTGAAAGAGACAATGGTGGGGGCCCAAGTGGAATAGGCGGGTGGCCACCAATATCCACCTGGATCACATCTCTATATGCATTTGGAGATTTTTCTCCTCCAAGTCACTAAACAACTTCTTGTCTCCCATCATGTGGAAGGAAGCACCACTATCAAGATAACGCATTGATCCCATTGCACTTGAAACCAAGCATGCAATCAAGGAAAAATCAATTTCAAATTGCGAGGCAAGGGCCTCACCAGCTATAGCTCCAACAACCTTCTTGTTCTTCTTTTTTTGTGGGCAATTAGTGGCGAGATGCCTATGTTCGTGACAGTGAAAACACTTCACCTTGGACAAATCCAGCTTCTTTCCTTTAACCTCAGATTATGGATGTGATTTCTTCCCTTTCCCTTTCCTTGCTTTGGCATCCAAAGCGCAATTCTCTTCATTATCATTCTTTGATGAAGATCCATCCCCGGTACTTTGCCTTATCTCCTCCTAAACTAGATCCGACCAAAGTCGCTCCCAATCAGGCAGTTTCTCCCGTCCATTGACAGAGTCTTGATAACTATGCTAATGCTTCAGAAGCCCAAGGAGATCCAAGCTCACCAATTCATCATCCGCAACTGTGATTCCCACACTCCCCAGCTCATCCCTACATTAGACAAACTTCGTGAGATATTTTGGAATACTGTCACCCTTCTACATTTTGATTTTTCTGAGATTATATTTCATTGCTAACTTCCTATGGTCATTGTTGATTTGGAAAATATCTATCAAATCCTTCCACATTGAAAATGGAGTGGCTTTCCCGTGAAGGCTTGACACAATATTCTTCCAACAGAATTCTTCTTTTCTTTGCTACTTTCTTTTTCCAGGCGTTAAGTAATGCAACATCCGTCGAAGTGGGCTTAGAAACATTGCTATCAATGAACTCCTTCAAACCATTATCTTTAAGCACTGCCTTTATCCTGTCCTTCCAGGCTATGAAGTTGGAGCTGCCCTCGAGTGCATACTCCAACTGCAACCCATTGAAAGCTATTTCAATGAATACTAAACTGTCACACCAAGAAATTCTTGCAACAAATTTGAATTGTCCACCAGCACAAAACTCAGCACTGTTTCAATATTGCAATCTTCAGTGATCAACACTGCTCCGATACCATGTAGAAATTATACAAGATGCATGTATATTACCAAACTCCCCTGATCTAACAAATTAATCTTATGTTAAATACAGAATCCTTCTTCTTAATTCTTTGCGAAATTAAATCGCCAATTGCAAACACATATGAAGCAAATCAATCGCACATAACAAGTATGTTTTACTGGGAAAGCTTAAAGCTAAAAACCCCAACTATTATATATTATGTATATCAATGGAACATGTAACAATCTCATGCAAAGCTTAGTACATCAAGCTCTCAGTACAATCAACAATTGTCACACACTGTCTTGCAGAAATTTGCATATCTATGCACCAATTTCTTGCCTCCTAACAGCCTGCCTTCACTGTGCAATCTCTGCTGAAGAAGATCCTTGAATGAATTTGATCTTACCTTGCCTTGACTGCGCAATCCTCATTGGCAACTCCAATGTCTGTGTAGATGCATTAAATGCATCACTATAGTCACAACAGATAGTCCATATCACCCTTTCACCTATCTCTCCATTGGGTCTCCACTAGAACTGACATGCAAGTAGTTAAATGTTGTATTTGTTCAGTTGCAAGTGAGTCTCTAGTTGTGAATTAATTAAATAATTAATTCACTGAATTCTCACTAGTGTATCTTTAGTGACAACTAACACAATTGAGTTTGACTCACTTAACTGAGTTAAACTAAATAATAAATCACATAACTACTCTTCCAACTTTGTCACAACTTGCCACTATCTGTTATAATTAAGTCCTCCATGCATGAGTCACCAACCACCCTAGGAATTGTGTAATTCCTTCATCCCACTGATGTGCCACACTTGTTCACTGAAATAAAGTGCTCCAAGAGAATAAGTTGATATTTAGAATCTGATTATTATTAAGGGCTAATAATAATCGACACGCATCTATTTTTAGATTAGCGATCTATAAATATAATTCTTCCAATCTTCTAAAAATATAATTCATCCAAAGATATAATTTGCTCAACCATCTAGAATCAGCATCCTACTAACTTTAGAATATGTTCACCATTCTAAAAATAGACATACATCTAAAAATAACCTGCAGGCTCCACTTAGTGAAGGTGCTTAATTTTCACTAAACTCATCATCTTGTTGAATCTCAACAAAAATAAAAAAATTAACACAAACTAAATAAATAAAAATAGCAAATTGAATAATTAAAAAGAAACAAATACAAATTAATAACAATTAAAAAAATGAATTAAAAAATTATTTAGATCATAATAAAAACAAATTAAAATATATATATATATATATATATATATATATATATATATATATATATATATATATATATTAAAAAAAAAACCAAAATCATTAACAAAATTAAAATGAAAAGAAAATATTAAAATTTAAAATTTAAAAAAATATGATAAAAGCATTAAATGTATTTAAAATAAAGACATTAAAAAAATTGAAAGTAATTATAATGAAAAATTTTAAAAAGACTTAAAAAAACATTAAATAAATTAAAATCAAAATATAAATATAAATAATAAATAATAATAAAAATATTAGGGAAATTAAAAAAATTAAAAAATTTCCCACCAGTCGTGGATGAAAGGCCGATGCACAGGCAACAAAGCAACATTTATTACTACTTCGTTGGTAGTACGACGACATTTTAGCCCCCTGCTTGTGGAGGGTTGAATTGACCCCTAGTTAGTTGGGGGCCAAAAGGTTGCCAGAAAGCCAACGAAGCAGAGAAAAACGTCGCTCCACCCCTAGTTAGTTGGGGGCCAAAAGGTTGCCAGAAAGCCAACGAAGCAGAGAAAAACGTCGCTCCACTGGGCTCCCACAAAGCCAACGAAGAATTTTAATAAGTCCTTTCATAATTTTAATAAGTCCTTTCATGAAGCTTTGAGGAGGGGTGAGCATAAACCAAGTGGGGGCTATGATAATGGAAAATTCTAAAATTTCTATAATCCTTATATATTATTTGTCAAATAAAATCAATCTACTAGGTAATTAGGCACTTCAAATTGATCCCATTGATTTCTAACTATCATTCTGACATCAAACAAGCCTGATTTTCCTTCTCATCAGCCTCCATGTGATAGTATTTTTTAGATTGGAACATTGTATTTATGGCTGCTTCCATTTATGATAGATTGAATCAAAAGTAAGGCGTCGTCGAGAATAATAAGGTTTAACACACCTTTATTTTTGGCAATGACGAGGACTTACAAAAGCTCGTACATTTTGGCTTGGTTATTTTATATTCTTCCCAAACCCCAAGCATATCTCTTATCAATTATTCCCACAAGATTATAAAGAAGCCCTCCCCGTCCTCTCGCCCCTAGAATTTTTAATTTTAGGTTTAATTTTAAGTTTTTTTTTAATTAAGATTTTTTTAATGTTTTTTATTTTTTACTTTAGTTTTATTTTTATTTTTTAATTTCATTTTAATGTGGTTGTTTTCTAGTTCTTTTAAATGTTTTTTTATTTTTTACTTTCTTTCATTTTATTTTATTTTTATTTTTTTGTTTTATTTTTTTATTTTTAGTTTTAAAATCTATATCATTTTTTAATTTTAATGTGTTATTTTGTATATTTTAATTTTTTATAACTTTTTTTCGTTAATTTAACTTAAAATGTTATATAAATCAAAATTTTCAGCAAAAAAATGTCATTATCTTTGGATATAAAATTCATAAAAATTTCATAAAATTGGTTATTTTTTCTAATTTTTTTGTTCATATTTTTCATAAAATCTGATTATTTAACATGTCATTTTTAGTGAAAAAGTCCCTAAATACGTATTTTTTTAATTATATTTATATGCAAAAATGTGTATTTTTTTGTCGAGCGTTTAAAATTATTATTTTTTAGTGACAATTATTTTATATGTATTGAAATATTAATTAACAATATATAAATGTATAAAAATCCTAACTTGAAAATATCAATTTTTTTTAACTTTACAAAAAAAAATTATAAGTTTCAATATAAAAAGACATTCCAAAGAAAAACAAAAAACATATATTTGGAAAAATCCTTGAAAAATAAACATCTTACGATGAAAAATAAGAAGAAGAATAAGAAAACTTGAAAAATGGTTAAATAATCAACATTTAAAAAAATTGTTCATACTTAGGATATAAGAAAATTTAAGGTGTCAAAAATATGCCTCCAAGAAAAAAGTTGATGTTGCATCAACGCTTTTCAAAATTGGCATGAAAATCACCAACATTTAAAAAAAATATACATGCACACTATATCAAAAAAATAAAAATGTAAAAAATAAGAGCAAAGAAAAAGATTGATGTTGCATCAATGCTTTTAAAATTGGCATGAAAAACACGTACATTTAAAAAAAAATGTGCATACTTAATACATAATAAAATTTAAAATGTCAAAAATATGCTTTAAAATAATTTGCATTATGAATCAACACTTTTCAAAATCGGATGATTTTTTGCAACCTCTAAAAAATTGAGAACTCGGTACAACTCCCGTTTGGTTAGTAACGATATTATGTTTACATGTTGTAGATTTGTACCATCAAGGTTGTGTCAAAGACCTTGGGGTCAAGACATCTCACTATTATATGAAAACCTTCCTAGATTGTATTGGAGTTAATTAATCATTTATGTACTTTGAGGGATACTCTAGTGCACCTCATCTTTTATGTGTCCATAGTCCATAGCCCACTTAGCTTGATTACTGCTACTTAGGTGACCTTGGACCAAAGACCCGAACACCATCTGCGATATTATATGCACCTCGTAACTACCTGAGTATCATGGGTACTACTGCTACCTAGGTGGTCTTGGGCCAAAGACCCGGTCAAACTGTCTGCAATATCGACGCACATGGTAACTCCCTGAGTATCATGGGTACTATTTTTGCCTAGGTGATCTTGTGCCAAAGACCCGATCAAACCATATGTAGTATCGATGCGCATGGTAACTCCCTGGGTATCATGGGTATTACTTCCTCCTAGGTGATCTTAGGCCAAAGACCGGATCAAACCATCTATAGTATCGACGCGCATGGTAACTCCCTGAGTCTCTTGGATACTAATTATTGCTGCCTAGGTGACCTTGGGCCAAAGACTCGATCAAACCGTCTGTAGTATTCGGCATACAAATCAAGAGAGTGAGGCAATCAGGTTCCCCTATCCCTGGTTTTTATATGGTTGCTGGGGGGGGAGCTCTTCCATCAACATTTCTAGCTGTGTATTGGGTCCCCTGTGTGGGAGGGTATGGACCTCCTTGCTGATGATGGTATGGCAATGCCTTATTGGTCATGTTCTATAGAGGTGCATGATGACTTTGATGATAGCCTAGTTGTGGGATGTTCTGGTTAGGATCATACACGTAACCGGGGTACGAGACACTACTGCCTAAGTGATTTTGGGTCAATGACCCTATCAATCTGTCTGCATTGTTTGACACGCCTGGAAATTATTTATAAGTTTGCAAGCGTGGGGCCTTAGGCATGATGCTATACATGTATCTTGATTGAGTGTATATCAGGTCGAGTTGTTGGGCTTTGCTAATGTCATCCTCTTCGGAAGTAGGTCCTTGTGTTGCCACATCCTTCGAAATCTCTGCTGTGAGAGTTTTCAGGAATAGGTCTAGTAAAACTCGATTGTCAAGTTTAGATTTACTCAAACTTCGACGTCGTCACCATTCATGGAGATGGTTTGATATATGGGTAGATGTCGTTTGTCTAAAATGCGTCAGTAACTCCATTCCTAAATCATGGTGGATGGGTAGCTGGAAATATGTCAGGAACATAGTGGCAAGGGCACTAAAGGTTCCATGTGTAGTAGAAGGCTGCTCCACATACCATTTCACAACTGGTCCGGTTAAGGTGCGCAGAAATAGTCTTAATCGAATAGCATCATCAATAATATTGTTTGAAGAACACCATAGGCAGAAAGTCATTACATGGTTTCCAAGGTCTTTTGCTTGCTTCCCTTCGAACTTTGGAATGTCCGAAGGGAACATTGTGGTAATGGGGGGCCAAGTGGGATTGTGTACAATGGGGTCATTTCTTAACTTTGATAGATCATGTAAGTTTAAAGACACTAAGAAGGGTAATTGAGTGTTGAACTCCATTGTAGCCTGTGATAACATAGGGTTCTGGTTGGGGTTTGTCTTTGACGTACCCATGTATGTTCTATTGGGTACTCAAATAGGTAGTGCTCCTCTACCCTCTAGGGGTTGTGGGAGGAGTGGTGTGTGGTGACCCTGAGGGGGTTTCCACCAGTGTGGCAATGGGTCACCCTTGGGGGTTCCCAACTAAAGACACCCCGATGAATGATGAACCGATAAGGGTGGTTGTGTTTCGTCTTTGACATCTGAATGGCGAAAGACCTGGAGCTCCTCCCTCTAATGGGGGGATGTCCAAAAAGTGTCTAGATTGGCGAGGTCTTGTTGGGTCCATTATGGTGTCAACAAGGTTTGATTTTGGAAATATTTTTTTAGTTTTATGAGAGGAGAGGTATTATATATCAGAGCACAAAGGTGATCGCATACATAAAACAAAGAGAAAATAAAAGGTTAATTTCCCTTTAGATTAATCCTATGTGATCAGTCAATCAAAAAATGGTTTTTTATTGTTTCGCGTGTCATACTCAAAAAATACTAGAACACCTAATCGTCCTCACACTCTCAATTGTAACTGGGCCTTGCAAAGTTATATTTTGGTGGTTACTGAGGCCAACATCCTGAAAGAACTGGTGGGGCTTTCCAGTAGCCGAAGAATTGACCAAGGTAATGAAAAGAGGATCTAGTGCTACCTGCACTGTCACCTATAAGGAAGGATGCCCTAGATTTGGCCACTAAGTACAATCATCCCACGTGAGCATTCGAGTCTTGAGCTTCTTGGTATTCAACTACTAGTACCAAGCACTAGATGGGTCAGGTAGCCCCAAATAGTACTGGGCCTAAGCTTAACCCCCTCTAAATTGAGTCTCTATGGTGGATAGATGGGTCTAAATCTCCCTAAAAGTCAACTTCTATATTTCAAGAATGTAAACTAACCATGGCGGCTTATTGGATGCCTACCCCCAATGGTCCTAACCTGAACTATTAATTATCTTGTTGCCCCTGTGGGGAGATTTAATGAGTTTAATTGATGGTTAGTTTTAAGGTTGCTTACTTTTATTATGGTGTGGCAATGTGTGTGAGAAAGTGTACAATCACAATATTTGTAGGATGTGGATATGCGATGATCCTTTACACTCCCTCCTAATTAAACTATGTTTTGATTGTTCCTTTCAAAAAGAAAATGATGCTCAGATAATGGGCCGCTTATAATTTTGCTTATTTATACTAAATTTTGGATGAAAGGTAGATGAAAAACTATCAAAAGAGAGAATTCATATGCATTCCCAAGGTCACCAAGAGGTGCAAGGGCAGCAAATATTACTTGCCTTCTTAGATAATTTGATCTTAGTCCCGGTTCCTAATGCAAAATTTAAACTAAAATTAATGCAACTAACTTGGAAAAAACAAATGGAAACTAGCTAAGCATGTGTGGATATGGGCCACTTACTCTTTGCTAATTACCTACTTGTTTAGTGTCTATTATCACTAAATAAGTCCATTCAGATAGCATTGGTGGATTTTAGCCACTTACTTGCCTCCTAATTAAACTATGTGAATTTGTGACGATAAACTAAAAATTAGAACTATGTAAATAGCTAAACTAAAGTGCAGCTAAAAACATGTCCTTATAATCAAGGGACACCAAAACACAGTGCTAGAAGATTTATTCTGGGTTTCTAGTCACTTTACATTTGCAAAAATGAAGAAAACTAATGAAAAAATGGTTCAACGGTTTTCAGGAGGAATTTTTCTACACAAGCGCACGAATTTGCGCATCTGTCTGAGCTGAACGCGCACAGACTGATGCGTATGTCTGTGCTAAACACACAGGGTTTTCCTGCACACAAAAATTCTGAATCTTTTAAACTGAATCTCTTCACAGAGGGTGAATGAGAGAAGCTGAGGACGAGGAGAGTTGGTCTATCTCTTCACAGAGGGTGAATGAGAGAAGTTGAGGACGAGGAGAGTTGGTCTTATAGCAATCTTGAGCATAAATGAGGTTCTGCAAAAACACAACCACTTAGATTTAGAGGAAAAATAAGTGCAGTCGCCAATCTTGTATTGGTGTGTTTAGTACACAAGTGTACGAAAAACATCGGTGCTTGATAGGAGTGATTTCTAACCTACAAGCAATGGTCACAGGGAAAAAAGAGTTGTTAGATGGTTAGTGGAAACATCATAACATGTAGGAAAAACTAGTTTATGGAACATAGCATGCTACAAACACGAAGAGGAAAACAAACAACAATAACACATAAACACAGGCTCAATCGAGTAAACGAGCTAATAATCTAAACGAGAACAAATCCCATCTTATTAGCTGTTGGTGGTAAAGAAGCGGTAGAATGTTACACACTTGCAGTGAGTCCTTAGAGCTATGAAACTCTAATACCCAAAGCAAGGAGGGCTTTCCCCTTGAACTGGTCTGCAGGCCTCTCTCTTCTCCTCGAACAAGTGATTGGATGTCAAACACTTGGTTCACTTCTCCTTTGGGATTGAGATGGTGAATGGCCAACAACTGAATCCCTCCACTCTGTTATTGCTTGGACAACACATTGCTAGTTTGATCATGGGAAATTTGGCAAGCATAACAATGTGTTCTAAATTGTTCATCTCATGGTGGCATTTTATAGAAAAAATTCAAATTTTCTTCCCTCTCTTGGTACAATTGTGGATAGTGACCCAAAAGTGGTGTTTTATTCCATTGTGTGCTCACTTGAGGTCTCAAGGTGGCTCTAGGTGGCTGTCCTTAGGTGGCCTCAAGTGAAGAATCTTTTCCTGAAGTGTGCCAAGTGGTCCTGGATGGTGACCTTCCGCCATAATCAAGATTGCATGGCTTATTGAGGGAAAGCCATAGAGACCAACGCTACTATCGAATAAAAATGCACACGGAGCGCAATTTGAATGTGTCTTCAATGCGCAATTTGATAAATTTTCCTCTTGATCTTAGAGAAAGTTAAATTTTCCAGATTCTCTAATGTTTCTCAGCCCTATAAATCCTTCTGCTTGACATTTCATGATCTCTTTTTCTTGTCCGATTTTCCAGTGATAACATACCTCATGCATTAGGGGCACCTGTTATAACCCTATTTTCCACTTTGTTATAGTGAGAGAGACCCAAGTTTAGCTTACATCAGTTTTTGGCTAGAATGCATATGTTTTACCTTTGCTTTTACTTATGTGGGATTTATTCAATGTTAAAACACGGTTGAGTAATTTCTCATAATTATTTTGTCACAATTTTATAATTATGGGACAATAATTATTTCATAATTGAGACAATTGAGAAAAAACTCATAATTGAGAAAATTTTTTATAGAGTTTGTCATTCCTAAGGATATCAACTTGACCCACTCGTGTATGAGTTGTCTAGGGGTCCATTATTGTAGAAATTTCCTAGATTCTCAAGCACCTAAGTGTCTAGATACATTCTTTTGTAGGATTGAATGAACATATATAATCTCACAAAGAGGAAAATGGGCTATATCTAGTATCCATATCATAGTGCGAGATATTTGTTGCAATGGGAGAAGGAGATCATGATGCAAGTTATAGGAAAGGTTTTTATTTTTGGGATATACTTCCTTGTACTATTTATTTATGATTAATAGAATGATGATTCCTTCTTGTATCTTCTACATGTATTTATGATCTATCTATCATGTTGTTTTTGAGATAATCGGCCCTCCATGAAAGGATTTTGTGCTTGTTTGTTGGTGCATGTGTGTAGGGATTTTGATTGTGAGAGCCAAGAGAGAGATCTTCGTATAGGATAAAAGTTCTCGACATTGAGCCTAACACTCATCATCAATTTATGAGGGACCTGGGTAATAGTGTAAAACCCTTGTTTTAATATTATCTTGTATGAATGTTATAGATGCATGGAATTTATGTAATGTAAGTGTCTAAGTTATTGATCATTTCACATTATAGTACACAAACCACTTTAGGAAATTTTTAAGGAATTTTTTGGGTGAAAAGTAGTTTTCTAGCTAAGATGAAATTCTCTTGTAACATGGAGAAGAAAACATGTCAAGAAATAAGAAAAAATATCGTCAGGGGGAACAATCGCACAAAAGCAAGACACCCTTTGCCATTGATGTCAAAGGGGGAGAGAGAAAGAGGATGAAAGAGGAAGCATAATGTTGACATAAATGAAAAAAGGGGAGATTATTGGAAGAAAGTTGTCATTGATGTCAAAGGGTGAATGGGTCATTAATAAGTTGGAAAAAACCCTAAAATGATATTGAAGGTTTTTGTTGATATATGTACAATAGTATCACCCTTTCATTCGATAGGTTGCATGGCTCATGGATCTTCTTGGTTGGAAAGAAATTCAAGTTTTAAATTTGTTCAACAAATATACCGCCCCATAAAATGCATGAAAAAACTAAAAAAGCTGCAGAGGATGGCATTAGACTCAGAGAAATATCTCTCACAAAAATTAATGGATCTGAATGTGACTAATTTCAGTATGATACCGGTCAAGTGAAACTTTGCATTTGAGTGGTTTGATGTACAAACTGGAGAACATTCTCAATGTTACACAGCAATTTTTCACCGTCCCTGCAATCTCCCATCCCGCACATTGGAGGGATCATTTTGTGGCCTGTGAGCAGTGACATAACTTGAAAACACTTTCATGGCATTCCCCTGGACATGGACTTTCATTCCCCTGAAGACATCTCCTTGTGAAAAACCCTAAAAATAGCCTTTTCATCCTTGGCGCGACTAGCCAGTGTTATACCCGCGCCAATGGGGGAAATCTTCCAAAGAGGGCGCGCCAATTGGCGCTCTGTCCCAGAGTCGCACTCACGCCAAGCTTAATAAAGGGTGTTTTTTAAAAATAAATGGCAGAATATTGACTCCAACCAATTCCTAAACTGGTCTCTAATTTGAGTTGGGAGGTTGGCTTCGAATTTCCATGTAGAGGAAGTAGTTTTCCACCTCTCATGGAAGCTTCCTTGAGGATAGGGCCAATCCCATGATTATAGGGATGCCAACTCCCCTTCCACCATCTATATAAGCTTTCCATTTCGCTTTGCAAGCTAATCTCCAAGAGCCTTCATAGCCAAAAGAATGTTGCAAGAGCTTTGATAGTCCTCATAGTGCCAAATCCATAGCAAGGAGATTGATGATTGAAGAGAGAGGCTTGTCCCCATTCCCGACAAGCTTCACCGAGACGTATTCCGCTGATGACCTGCCAAAGGAAGATTTCAACATCAGAGATAGGTTTTATCATCCTCTGTTTCATTAATGATAAGCGACTACGATTATAGTTCCACTTGTATTGTTCATGTTTTACGATTATGAGTTGTGTCCTCTCTGACTGACACATGATTGCAAATATTTGGTTTTATGCTTGTATGTTCGTCGTGTTTCTTGTATGTGCAGGTGTTCGATCGCGTCAAGTGGGAGAATTGTGACCTGCCGGAGCAAGGGATCGGGAGCATTATCCTCTCCGCAACGATAATAGCGTTGGACACAAGGTAAGCCTCGTATCGCGCCTTGGTTATTGCAATTAGGAGCTTGCATTGTAGTGTGATTTGATTGTTGCTAGACCCATTCTGGGCTAGTAGGGATCACCTCTGTCCGCAGAGGGGATTTACCTCTACAACAAATTGTCGACTCCGCTAGGGAGTTAGCTTGTTGTTTGCCTTATAAACTACAAACGGAGCCTAAAGTTAGCCAGATAGCCTTCGAAACGCTCTTTCTGTACATTAGCGAAAGTAGATGAATGCTACTTCAGTCAATCTCCGGTTTAGTTTATGAACTGAACACTTGGAGTATTGTCTTTTCTTTCGGTCGATTCTTGACTTTGCTTGCTTGATCAACTCTTTTGGCTGGCTCTTTTCGTGAGTTTGGTTTTTGGTTTGAGATCCAGCATCACTGGTCTGCGTCTTGGATTGATTATTTTTTATTTTTCCTTAGTAAACTTGGCTGGCGTGCTTTTTAGTGTGACAGTTGCGCCCACTGGCGCATGTTCTCAGTGTATTACTCGTGCCAATTGAATTCTGGCGCTAGTTTCAGCCTTACAGTCGCGCCAATCCTGTAAGGTGTTAGGGTTTACTGTGTTTTGAGCCTTCTGAGACTGATCTGGGTGTTTGGTCTTGTTTTTGCGATTGCTTGAGTGTTCTGGAGCCTTGTTTGACTGACTGTGACCTTCATCCTTTGGTTGTTTTCCTGTTTCTATCGATTTTACATATTAGCCCTAGGGCATCTAGGTGCTATTGTGCGTCGAGCCTACCTTGGGAATTTTTGGTCTCTGTCTGTTTAGTCAGCTTTTTGATTGCTTCTCTGCACTCGTTTGGTGGTTGTCTATTGTTTTATTGTGTTGTTGGAGTGATTAGTTTCTTCTTCACTTGGATTCCTCTTTGTCTCATTTTGGGCCTAGATTACATGGTTCAATTGAGTCTTTGGGTGCCTTTTGATTTGAGGGACTTTTTGTCGATTTGAGATCTGATTGTGTGCCTACACTGAGTGAAATTTGATTGTTTCTCTCTTTGATTTCGCTTCTCAAATTGCTTGTCTCATTAGTTTTCATTTTGTTTAGTACATTTTGCTCTTAAACATTGAAAATACAAAGAAATCTCTTTTGCTTTGGATTAGTTAGTGTGAATTAAATCTTTTCGGTGTTATTAGTGATTAGTGACTTTGAAAGAAAAGCTTTTAGTTTCCATTATTTGCATTAGAGATATCATTGGTTGTTGTCTAGTCATTTTTTTATTGTGTGAAAAGCTCTTAACTCTCTTGTAATTATCTTTCATCGAACGAAATGATATACTGTGGCATATAGTGTGCATTTAGGCGATTTTGAGACATCACACTCACTAGGGCCTGAAAACCAAAACATAATTGAAGATAAACATTAAAATTTATTCAATTTACACTAAGGCAGCATTGAAACATAACGAAATATTTAGAGGTCTAGGCTAGAGACGTGTTCCGACGTCTTTAAACCTAGTAGCTGTCATTCGCCTCTTGGCTTTAGACAGCACTAGTACGGACTTGTGCTCCCCGTACTGTCGCGTATATAAAGGGAGACCCCACTAGGTTTCTATCCTTTATCCATAGGAAGCCGAGTCTGCCACCCTATACCCGTTATACACCGGACACAGCATTCGAGGAGATTGCCTACACGTACATTAAGTCCTTGGTTGATTTCTCTTTCATTTTGAAACCAAGGTGTATATTGCAGTTCACAGTTATTTGGTACACCCTTTGCCTAGTATTCCTAAGCAGTCATTTTGATCTTATCTGACTCCTTAAATTTGAAAATATCACCAAGCGCTTGTCCTTTCACGCTTGCTTCAAAACTGAAAGAGATAGAGTCATCTTTCATCCGTTTCTCGACTCTTAAAACATGAAACGGTGAAGTTTCTAAGTTTCAATGTCATAAAATAAATCACCCACGATCACACGCCCTGTTAGACTTTGCTTGTTGGCCGTTTGATTGTGTGCCTTGGTTCTTTTCAGATTGTCTGTGTGTTTGATATTTTTCTCTTGTCATTACTACCACAGTGGTGGAACCCTCAGTTTCGTCTACTGGTAGTCCATATACAGACGATTCATCAGAGGTTTCGCAATCCTCTGTTGAACTGCAGCAGCCCATCGTTTCCGAGTTTCCCGAAGGGGGACCAGTTCTATCTAAGCTTCCCTTTGGAGGACCAGTTGAGTTCAATTGGCCCTTTTCCAACCCTTGGTCTGGACTTGGAGTAGGGGAACATTTCCCTCCTCTTACATCAGGTTCACCTTTTTTAGCTGTTGTTATTCCTCTTAGTCCTCGCCGTCTGTTGCGAGATCTAGCGGCAGGTTCAAATATGAGTGAATCCAGTCATTCTGCTAGCGAGGAAATCCCTACGTCTGGTGAATATTACCAGTTATTTCCAGATTAACCTGGAAGTTATTCCCAGAAGACAACACCGAATCATTTGTTATGTCTTCGCCTGGTCCCTCACTACCTACAGGGTATAGATCCTTAGGTCAGATTATTGCCGCCGCTGCCTCTATGGGGGTATCAGCTCCTTCTACGAGGCCATTTGTTCCTTCATTGGGGATGTCTCCTAGGACACCCATCACGTCATCCCCTCAGGTCACTTCTGTACCTATCAGGCCCACTGTCTGTGTGGCTACATCTACACCTGTTGTTACCACTCAGTCCGTAAAGACCACATCGCTTCCCGAAGATGTCTATATAGCATCTTCTATGCCGGAGAACATCTCTCCTGAGGAGTATTGATTTTCCCTACAGCAATCGAACCCCGAGGTCGGACAATCCTCTCAAGATCCCAACTGCTTGTATTTTTCGCATTATGCACAGGATGGTACGCCCGTGTACGTTTTTCCATATCAGTATGATGAGTACGGGAATACTTTACGTTTACCCACTCCTGAGGCTCAACTTCATGCTCAGGGTTCACCGTATAACCAGGCTGGGCAACCTTATAACCTGCAAGGACAACCTCTTCAAGGCCAACCTTCGGGCCAGCCTAGCTATCCTTATGACCCGCAAGGTTACCTTGTGGGCCATCAAGGGCCATTATACAGTCTGCAAGGACAGTATTACAACCCTTCAGGTCAACTCGTGTAGCCTCTCCCTGGAGTCCAACCGAGGCAACCGCAAGGACTCACAGATCAACCGGGGTACCAACCTGGGTAGGTATATGGTCCTGGGGGGAAATTCCAACCTTCACAACCCATGCAACCTTAGTATCCTGTTGCTCCAAATGTTGCACATCAGCCAGGATCATCTTATGGTCCTACTGCAGTTTAAACTGGTTACTAGCCACCACCTAGCTCCATTCCTCCACCAGGCCAATCGGTCCATCCGGTACAGCCAGGTGTTCCTCCACCAGGTCAACCAGTCCATCCGGCACGATCTGGTGTTCCACAATAGCCAGGTCAACCTATTCAACCAGGTCAGCCTGTCCAACCAGGCCAACCTGCACACTCTGTCAACCCTGCTCAACAGCCGATTTACTCGATGCCACAACCGAATCAACCAGTGCATCCTAATTATCAGGCTCAGCAGGGTCCCACCTATCAGCAGCCCACTCAACCTCAAGGCGGTTACTACCCTCACGTTCAATCTCGACCGACATATAATCCACCCCAAGGTTCCCATTATTACACTCAACAACCCAGCTACACCTATACTCAGCAGCCAAATCCACAGGCTGCCCAAACGGGGCCGACATACAATTAGGGTCCATACTCTGGTTATCAAGCCCCATACACTGGTTACCAACAACCGAATCAAACTGGTTATACACCCTATACCCCCTACGATCAGAATCCTTTGGGAAAGAACACATGGGGGCAAGGATATTCTCAACCAACATGGAGTACAGGTATCGGTCCTTATCGAGGGCCTGGTAAGTCGTTCAATCCACAGTTGTCATTCTTAGCTACTTTGGAGTTACTGGAAATTTCTAAATTAACCAATGATCCGATTCTTCATAATCCTTATTGGCCTCCGGTTCCGACCAAGGTACCCGGCAACTGCCCTAAGTTTGAAGGTAAAGCTGGAGAGGACCCCCAAGCTCATGTAATGACTTACCATTTATGGTGTTCGTCCAACTCTTGGGTGGATGATTCAATTCGTCTATGCCTCTTCCAGCACACTCTTACCGGTGCTGCCTCTAAGTGGTATATTGAATTACCCCATTGCATCTTTCAAGATTTCAATACTTTAGCAATGGCTTTTCTGACTCACTTTCAGTTACCGGTTTGCTATGAGGCTGGGACGCATCTCCTGACTTCGTTGAAGCAGGATAAAGCCACCCACATATCTGATCACATTCATGAGTGGCGACGTCGTCGTAGGTTGATCAAGTTTGATATACCTGATCAGCTACTAACTCATTGGTTCACCACGTCCTTCGTTAACAAAATCGCGTAAGATATTGCTATGGGGGCAAGTGTGACTAAAGAACAAGCCATCGCGCGCGCCCAGTATCTTGATCTGGTATATTCTCAGTCCGGCACGCTTTATGATATTTTGACTGATGCTCCACGCTCGGGAACCTCTAAAGCTCCACCTACCCCAGCGATGGATGGTGTTATTGGTTTTGTGTCTCAAAATTATCGAAAATATTCAAATGGGAAGCAGAAGTCCAATTCTTCCAATAATTTTTCTCTTCCTGCCCCTCCAGATTCTGGCAAAACTGCGGAGGTCAACGCTGTTCAGGCTAATCCTACGGAAAAAGCCTCCAAAGGAAAGAAGAAGGGCAAAGGAAAATCCAAACCCGATGCCCCAAAACCAAAGTTTGCTAAACCTCGTGCTGAGGATGGTTCTCAACGTAAACTGAAGTACCCCTGCCTTATTTGTGAAGGAGACCATTATACCAAGGATTGTCCCCTACGATCTGAAATTAGTCAACTTCTCAAAGGCTCTAAAGGGACTTTGACAGTTCTTAAAGAACCGTTCCCATCTCAACAGACCCAGATGGTTGAGCAGCCCTCACCATCTGCACCATTTGGGTCCCAAGTCTTTATGATGAATGGTGTTGCACCTGTTTCAATCACTACACGTTCAAAGGATTATGCTGGATGGCATCAGGCAGTTGGAAAGGAAGTTGTGGATGGCCCGCCTCCTCCACCTGTCTCCAGTTCTTTGGAAATTGAGAAGCCTACTGCTGAACCTGTTGTGAGGCCACCTTCTAAAGGTGTTTTATGAAGGTCTTCCTACAATCCAAATGCCCGTGTCGCTCAGCACTATTGTTGAGGATTTGGCTCAGGCGCCTTCTGCTATGTCTGCATTGGAAGTCCTTCAAAGTTTCCCTTCGCAACAGAAATCTCTCTTATCTGCAATCGTTGGAATTGATCCCACTGATTCTATTATTCTCACCTTCGACTTAGAAAACTTTACCCCTCGACTTCTGCATCAGATTGCTCTTGTGATTCAAGTCGAGATCAATGGTCTTAACATCCATAGGGCCATCGTGGATGAAGGTGCTTCTACCTGTGTCATGTCGCCCGCCTGCTGGAAGGCCATTGGCTCTCTGGCGCTTTCATCATCTCCCAATGCCTTAGAGGCATTCGATGGTCGGGAATCCAAACCCCTGGGTGTTCTCAAGAGTTTTCTAATTACGTTACAGGGGAAGACAGTCAACGTAGAGGTAGAAGTGGTTGACGCCAAGCTTAACTACAATCTGCTTCTCGGCCGCAGTTGGACTCACGCTATGCTATGCGTGCCATCCATCCTCTTTCGACTTCTTAAGTTCCCTCATGAGGGAAAAATCGTTACTGTGGATTAGTTGTCTTTCTTCACCTCTACCTCCGAGAACAACATTCCTTATGTGGATAAGATCCCAAATTCCCCCGACAGTGTAGGACCCGGTCTCTTCAAAGACCCCATCCTCATGGGTATTTTTCCCACACCGCCACCGCACACCGTTCAAGTTAATATGGTCTCCAGGTCTGATGACCCATGGATCATCCCTTCCCCTGAACAGGTGACTGATTTTGGAGAATTGATGCCCTTAACTCCAGTAGAGATTAATTACTGTGAAATCGTCGCCGCATCTGATCATCCTCCCTCTCAAAATGCTCCCTCGAGCATGGCTTTAGATATCTATTCTAAATCCCCCTGGCTCGGTGAGGCCGACTCGCTTGATCCTCTAAAAGAGATTTTCCCTTCTGACAAAGCCATTGTTGAAACAATGTCTCTTGAGGAGCTGCCTTGGAGCGATGGACATCATCGTTCCTCCTTTATGCCTAGCCTAGGGGCAATGTCAGATTGTCTAGAGCGTTTTGCATCTCAAGTTCCTACTCCCCCTCTCCAAACGCCTATATTGACACATGAGGTCCTTTTGGAAGGAAACCTGAGCAACATTACTCAAACCACCCCAATCAACATCTCCGTTAAACCGGGGATAGTTGAGAACATACATGTGGGAGTAACTTGTTCTCCTGATGAGATACGATTTTATACTGATCTTTTCCGAGAATTCAGAGACGTGTTCACTTGGTCCTATGAGGAGATGCCTGGGATTGATCCCAGCATAGTAGTGCACAAGATTCCTACCTACCCCAGTGCGAAACCTATGGGCCAATGCCTACGCCCAGTGCATCCTCACAAATCCGCTGCCATTAAAGTAGAAGTTGAAAAATTTTTGAACGCGGGCTTCATTTACCTGATTCCCCTCACATAATGGGTCTCAAATATTGTCCCTGTAGATAAGAAATAGGGTACTATAAGAGTCTGTGTTGATTATCATGATATTAATCACACATTTCCTACGGACAACTACCCCACTCCTTTCATAGATCAAATCATTGACGAATGTGCTGGGAGTGAGATTTATTCCCTGATGGATGGCTTTTCCGGGTATAATCAGATAAATATTTTACTTGCCGATCAACACAAGACTGCATTCATCTGTCCGTGGGGTACCTTTGCTTATAAAAAGCTCCCATTCGTCTTGAAGAACGCTGGAGCTACTTTCCAGTGTGCTATGTCTTATGCATTCCACAACATACGCCATATCATTCAGCCTTATCTAGACGTTCTGCCAGCTCACTCAGCTCGGCGAGAGGACCATCCCAAACACCTCCGTCAGATCTTCCTTCACTGTCGACGCTATAATATCCAGCTTAACCCTCATAAATGCGTCTTTTGCGTGGATTATGGCCGTATCTTGGGGTTCATAGTCTCCAAAGACGAGATTCGCCTCGACCCTTTAAAATTCGAAGCTATTGTCAATCTCCCATCACCCTCCTTGTTATATCAATTGCAGAGTCTGCAAGGAAAAGCTAATATCCTCCGACGCTTTATACCGAACTACGCGGAAGTGGCCAAAGGATTCACACGTCTTTTAAAGCAAAGCGTTCCCTTTCGCTGGGACGAGGTTGCTCAACGATCCTTTGAGAAGCTTAAGATGTTACTTGTTAATGCTCCATTGCTTCGTCCTCCAAACTATCACCATGATTTCACTCTATATTTGGCCACCGCGTTTAGCACCATAGCTATGGTTTTGGTGCAGGATGACGATGATGGCAATGACCACGTTGTCTATTATCTATCACGGAACCTTCTTGACACAGAAACACGTTACGCTCACATCGAGAAGTTGGCATTAGCCGCAGTGCAAGCTGTGCAGCGTTTCCGCCACTACATCCTGCCACGAACAATAACTGTGGTTTCGGATTGCAACCCCATGACATACATTATATCTCGACAATTACTGGGGGGGGAATACTCCAAATGGATCGTTATCCTTCACGAGTTCGACTTAGAGTTTACCACTGCTAAGTCGACAAAATCACTGGTTTTTGCGGATCTCATTTGCTCGCTCCCGACAGACTCCACCCCATCTCACTCTGAGGAACATATCCCAGACGAAACCCTCTTCCTTATCAGCACTTGTGACCCATGGTACGGTGATATTATTGTGTATCTTCAAACGTCAACGTTTCGGTCTGAGTTGACCAAAGATGCCTGACGTCGGATTCGGCATCAGTCTCAACCCTACCGCATTGTAGGAGATACATTATACCGGGTTGGAGTAGATTCGGTGCTCCGCCGATGCTTGACACTGGAAGAGGTTGAAAAAGTCTTGAATGACTATCACAGTGGTGCCTGTGGCGGTCACATGTCTGGATATGCCACTGCCCAGAAGATTCTGCGTGCAGGTTACTTCTAGTCGTCGATATTCAAAGGCTGCATTGTTGCAGTCCGCAAATGTCATGTGTGCCAGGTTTTTCAGCGCAAGATTCACGCGCCACCTCTCCCTATGCATCCTGTCATTACTGTTGGCCCTTTTGCAAAATGGGGCTTATGAGCTCATTGATTACAAAGGAGTTCCATTGGCGCATCCTAGAAATGGGCTGTACCTTAAAAAATACTACGCTTGAACTTATTTTTGGCGTGGTGTGTGTATATAGGTGTGTATATTCATTTGTGTGCATGAGTGGTGTGGTGTGCAATGTAAGCATCTTTCTGCTGATCAGGTCTTCCTGATTTTTCAGATGTCTATTACGCCATTTGTGGGTTTCGCGGATGGTGCCTCCCACAGTACCAGGAATCTGTCCTCGGCAGCCTGGGTAATCTACGATCCTACTGGTGAGTTGGTTAACCTGCAAGGTGTGTGTTTGGGTCCTGCTACAAATAATATCGCAGAATATAGTGCCGTATTGGAATTATTAACCGAGGCTGTGGACCTCGGCATTCGTGAATTACTTGTGTATCTAGACTCACAACTTGTAGTATTATAGCTTAATGGTAATTATTCAGTAAGAAACCCATCCATTTTACATCTGTATCTACGTATTCGTCTACTGGAGAGAAATTTTGATTATATCACATATCAACACATTCCCAGGCATATGAATACATTAACAGATGCAGTAGCTAATATGGTTTTAGATAGACATTTGCACAACTTATAAACCAAAACATTATCACATGTAAAGAGATCCATCCAGAAATAGGTATATATATATATGTGTGTGTGTGTGTCGAAATTTTTACATAGTGTGCATCACATAAAGTCAAAATATACATGTTTTTCTGATAACAGCCAGAGACAACATGTCTCTCAAAAAATATACATATGAAAATCCCTAATGTCTAATCTGCATGGTGCTCATGGTAACAAGTCACCGCGCGCACTAAGCGTCTCAGTAGTCGGTGGAGGCGACTGGGCACCCCCACAGTGTGTCGCTGGTATGCTAGCGAAACATCTGCTAGTCGTGCATAGTCTGGGATCCCTCGGGAAATGCCCTCCAGGTTTTGAATCAGTTCACCTCCTTCGCCACCCTCAGCCTGAGGGTCATGTTCGACATGGGTTCTCCGCGCAATGGGCGACATGCCCGCGGGCCTCTCTGGGCCGACATCTGCATACACATACAACTGTTATTAGAACGGAAATGTATTACCAAAAAAATCATAAATACATAAAAAGCAAAAAGAGTATCATACCCAACTCCTCGTCCCAATCATCCCCCTCCATAAGTGGAATATCAGGATCTCCGGTGAAATCGGTCCCAACATAGGGCCAATCCTCGACCACGATCAGCTGTCGCCGTAACCACCCAAAGAACTCCGGCCTCTAGGACATCTATTGGCCTCCTCCTGATCTGGGCATGAGTGCTGCCCAGTGAGCCATCCTTGGCTCTCTCGGTATCGGCTCAGCAACTATGGCCCCTTGGCCCTGGAAAATAGGTAGTCATTCCAGGATGAACGACACTAGAATGGAACCATAGCCGAACTGATTTAGTTTGGCCTACTTGCATCTTGTTAGTTGTCTCTTGATATTTCTCGTTATCGTTGTAGCCCAATCGAACAATGTGGGGCTCATACACTCGGAAGCTAATATGAGTTGGGCCTTGGTGGCCTCATGCGGTGCCTGTGATCCAGCAACCCGCATAATGGTGTGTTGCACTACTCTGAGTGCTAGATCACGGACAGTGTGGATATCCACCTTCCCGCTTCCCGATCCGGTTCGTGCCCCTGGGCACACCCTCGCCATTACTTGTTCCATTTTTTCTCTGGAAGGTCTGCTGCCGGTCAGAATGGGCACTGGGCCTCTGCGCGACAGCTCGGTGATAAAATATACGTCGGAAACCTCAAGTTCTAACACTTAGTCTCGAAGTTTAAATACTTCCTCATTTTCGTCCCATATGCTGACCAAGTACTGTAGCAGCTCAGGTTGAGCTCGTAAACATGGAGTAAGGAAGAATTTTTTGAGTCCACAATTCTTTAGTGCATTCATTCAGGCTTCGTTTTCCATAGCCATTTCATCTTCCTCCCCATGTTCCCTTTCCTTCCATTCAATAACCATTGTGCTTGGTTACCTACATCAACATGATCAAAAACCCTTGTTAGATCTCTGTCATGCTTGAAAATCCAGATGGATGCCTCACTGTTTGGAAATATAAAGTGGAAAATTATGTTGCGCCATTGGCGCGACTGTTTTCCTAACAGTCGCGCCAGTTGGCACGACCCCTTTGTGAGGAAAATTCCATTGGCACAGGTCCGTGCCCGATACCCGTGCCAATGGCGAAGCCCTAAAATTTTAAAATGTCTCCTCCAGAGATCGACTGTGCAATGGAAACTCATAAAAATGGGATTAAATTGGAGCTTAAGGGAATGCCTTTTACCTGGAACAAACGAGGACCTGAATGACGTCTCAGATCAGTCGCAATCGCTGTCAGAAGTTCGCACACAAACAGACCATTGTTGCTCTCCAAGTAAGGTAAAAAGTAAAAGTAAATTTGTTTTACCATTTGAAGCCTATTTATAGCTTTTCAAGTCAAAAATTAGGTTTTAAATGTCATTTTTCTCAATATTTTTATATATTTTGTCGAAAATGGATTTTACACTTGGTTTTATGTGCAGTGACAGGTTTTTACACGACTTGGACAGTGATACGAGTTGTATTTTATACTTTTTCGGACTCGGTAAAAACACGAAAAATTCACTTTGGAGTCATATTTCATCTCTTTTCTGACTCTCTAAACATGAAAAGATTGTCGAGTTCCTTTTCGTTTCGATCTCGTTAAAGTGGCCACGAAACGACATCTATCCGTATACGTTTACCCCTTTTTCAGGTCGGGATATATTATTTACGAAAAAGGAATACCCTAGCCTATCGCGACTAGGAGGTTTTCTCAAATATTGTTTTCTACCTTTTCAGGTCTGAGGAACTATTTACGAAAAGGGACCGTTGGAGTTTACTTTTCCGCTATCTTTTCAAACTCTCTAAACATGAAAAGACGCCGAGTTCTTCCTTTGTCAGACTCGTTAAACCCTGGTGACATTGGATTCAGTCGTAATGACGATATTCAAGTTCCTCCTTCCTAGGGCTCGTTAAATGTACTAGGATGGACTTATATAACAAGCATATGGCATCCTATTCAAGCTTGTGTAAAAATAAAGAGGTACTCGCCAAAAATGGTGGGGAAAATGGAACCAGCATCATTGTCGTGTCGGTAGTATGTCGCTCTTTAACATGGCACTTGTCTGCATTCGTGTCGGGTTGGGGACATCTAATCTTGTTTTTCACTTGCCTCCGTGGGTTTGGGTGATCCTTTTGACCTCTCATCTGCTCTTTGCCTCATCATCATGACCTCTGATCTTTTGATGTCAAATACTGCCAAATCCACTATCGTGCCGCCTATATTTTCAAGAGAAGTTGACCTCTGCAAATATCAACCTCCCTCTGATTCTCATCTGATCCTGATTCACGAAAACATTATGTTCCTCTGTCTCGTGTCGATGATGTGGGAAACACTATGGCCCACCTTCGATCAAGGTCACTTCCTGTCGACTTCAACTCATTATCCAGGAAGTTGATCTAGAGACTTCCTTCTGGTACCTTGGAGCCTGCATGCCTTAATGGCAGGTTCTTCGCGTTCAACGTGAGGTTTTCATCCTTGGCCTCTGATCGAGTGATTCTATGGGTGTTCGACGCCAGCTCACTGATTCGCATGCCATAGATTGTACCTATATTACCTTGAGGACCATTTTCATTATTGGTGGTACCTCTCGCGTCTATTAATAGCTTTCATCATTGACTAGTAATCAGGTGATGTTCTTGCATGTTCGACTTCAGCTCACTTATTCGCATGCTTGAACTTATAATTTTTTTGGGTCGAGATGGAGCGCAAGACCCTGGATTTTGTCTATTGTAATCCAGGCTGCGATTTTGTGGATTATTATGATTAGTTACATGACTCACTAATTTGATGGTTGCGACCATACCTGAGTCTATTTATCGATCCTTACTAGATGGCTGCGTCCATGCCTTGGATCTGGATTATTGTATACTCTGCTATGGATGGTTGCGCCCATACCACACATATATCATGTATCTGAGATATCAGTTGTACTTCTCTACGCAGGTTTTCTGACGGCAGTGTTTTCAGTTGGACACGTTCTCGTAAAGCATTTCACCCCTCTCTCTCTTTCGGGCCTCATGATTTAGGGGGCATCTGTTACACAGCAATTTGTCACCGTCCCTGCAATCCCCCATCCTGCACATTGGAGGGCTCATTCTGTGACCTTTGAGTAGTGACATAACTTGAAAACACTTTCATGGCATTCCCCTGGACATGGAATTTCATTCCCTTGAAGACATCTCCTTGTGAAAAACCCTAAAAATAACCTTTTCATCCTTGGCGCGACTAGCCAGTGTTATAACCGCGCCAATGGGGGAAATCTTCCAAAGAGGGCATGCCAATTGGCACTCTGTCCCAGAGTCGCACTCGCACCAGGCTTAATAAAGGGTGTTTTTTAAAAATAAATGGCGGAAGATTGACTCCAACCAATTCCTAAACTGGTCTCTAATTTGAGTTGGGAGGTTGGCTTCGAATTTCCATGTAGAGGAAGTAGTTTTCCACCTCTCATGGAAGCTTCCTTGAGGATAGGGCCAATCCCATGATTATAGGGATCCCAACTCCCCTTCCACCATCTATATAAGCTTGCCATTTCCCTTTGCAAGCTAATCTCCAATAGCCTTCATAGCCAAAAGAATGCTGCAAGAGCTTTGATAGTCCTCATAGTGCTAAATCCATAGCAAGGAGATTGATGATCGAAGAGAGAGGCTTGTCCCCATTCCCGACAAGCTTTACCGAGACGTATTCTGCTGACGACCCGCCAAAGGAAGATTTCAGCGTCAAAGCTAGGTTGTATCATCCTCTTTTTCATTAATGATAATCGACTACGATTATAGTTCCACTTGTATTGTTCATGTTTTACGATTATGAGTTGTGTCCTCTCTGACTGACACATGATTTCAAATATTTTGTTTTACGATTGTATGTTCGTCGTGTTTCTTGTATGTGCAGGTGTTCAATCGCGTCAAGTGGGAGAATTGTGACCTACCGGAGCAAGGGATCGGGAGCATTATCCTCTCCGCAACAATAATAGCGTTGGACACAAGGTAAGCCTCGTATCGCGCCTTGGTTATTGCAATTAGGAGCTTGCGTTGTAGCGTGATTTGATTGTTGCTAGACCCGTTCTGGGCTAGTAGGGATTTCCTCTGTTCGAAGAGGGGATTTACCTCTACAACACTCAATCAATAGATAATTACAAATATGGAAAGGTTCTTTGTCAAATTGGTAGCATTGAACACAAGAAAAGGTCATATAATTGGTATGATCACTCTAAATTTCTTTACCGTCATAATCAAACTTTTATAAGTGAGTAATTTGGTCGAAAACATATGGGAGAATGTCTTCATATATTATAAAACTACAAGAACAATAAATAAACTTTAGCCATGAATTTAGAGGAAAATTCTGGAGATTCAAATTCAAAGAGAAGTTTTGAAAATAACACATAGGGATGGTAGTATTCATATTTGTTTTGATAATTAATCTATTGGTTCTCGGATGATCATTTATAGTCATTTCATTATTTCAAGTTTATTTCTTAAAATAACACTTACGTCAGCTCCATTTCGATTACAAGACAAAAATTAATTCTACAAGCCGACCAACCATTGTGCTCGCCCATAACCATTATATATTGATCTCATACGTATCCTTATGGTATTTCAATAAAAGAAACACTTGAAATAAAATTGTGTATGATCTTTCTAAAAATGTACCTGGTTGGTTCGAGTACGTCTTGATACGGAGTAAAAATTCTTCAATCAAAGGTGGAATAAATTCAACAAGTTTATGTTCTATATTTGGTCACATATCACTTATCTCAGAGTTCCAATATAGACTTCTGGTGGTGATTATGGTGGTTTGATCGAGCACAACAAGTTGTGAATTGGTGTCTAGAAGCATATGATTCGTATCAATTCATCTAGTGAAATATGAATTGAGCATGTGTGCAATACAATGAACGGTGACAATTGATCCACCACCATGCTATAAATGATTGAAATATTCACATGGAAGTAATTGCGATCTCGGTGATGCATTTTGTTGTTGACATTCCCTTACAAATCCTTGTTATACTATCGTTATATAGTTTGATGGTTTGAAAAGTAATGATGATGGTGTTAGCAACCTATAAAATTTGTTATATCAAAAGGTGGCTAAAACATTTCGGAGCCTTCAAGAAACATGTTTTATTACAAAAAATTGTTATCCCTTGAAGTCTCATGAAGACATCATCCCCTGTGTTTAATCTTCACTATTATTTCCCTTTCGAAGTCTGAAATTCTGCTAATTCATGAAGAAGAGACTGCTGCAAAATCCATTTTTTCCCTTCCCTCCACTTCAAAACTAACCTCCAATTTTTGCCCCTTCATTTCCCATGAAATTCCTCTTTTTTCTCATTTATTCCCCTTTCCCCTTTATAAAAATCCCTTAGTAAAGTTTTAAACTCACTTTTAAACTTTACCGAAACCCCCAAATCCATCAAAAAAAAAACTTTGAAAATTTCATAAAAAATAAGTTTTTTAACTGCAGGCTTAAGCCCCCTTGGGCTAAAACCTAAAACCACTTCCCCACATGTGCCCCAGTGCTAGAACTAGGTGCTTATGGTCCCAAGCGCTTATTTCATTGGAACAAAACACAGCGCGCAAGTCTTTTTTCTTTATTGAGACCTCTGATGCGATTGGCCCCTTATTACATAGCCCTGATCCAATCACCGCTTCATATAACCCAAATAGCCCCGCAATCGGGCGCTTAAACATTTCTATAAACCATCTCTGATGTATATTTCTCTTTTTTTATTCAAAAACCCACTTTTCCTAAGTTTTGGGTATAAACCCACCAAAGCAATGTTTTTAATGAAAGTGGGTAGATTGAAAAGCCTAAAGGCCCGATCCCGATTGGCCCTTTCTATGTATAAGCTTTGGACTTATCACATTTCATATAAACAAATGGCCCCGCAGACGGGCGCCAAAGCATTTTCATATATATAATCCGCCCCGAGCCATAAAAACCTTTGCAATTCATGAATTTTGGGTTTTTATAAAGTATTAAGGGGTTCCCGTCGGTGCATATTTTGAAACCATATCCGCCATTGATCTTGAGCAGATCAAACGTCCCGCGCAACATTGCATCAGCATTTTTTCATCAAGCGCTAGAAGTTTCCCCACCTCCAATTGACATCCCCGATCCATTCTCTGTCGGCGATTTGATTTGCAGATCGACGACCCACAATCAATCACTTCGGCACCTCCATGTTCTTTGCCCCTCTAATGTTGATAGTTCCGATTGCATCTGGGTCGTCCACGTGTCCAAATTGGACGGTCCAGATTGCATTTCCCGACTTTGGTTTAAAACATGTGTCCCGCCTCATTATGTTTTGGCCAAATCCCGGCCGTTGATCTCTGCAGATCAACGGTCCTATTTCACCCTTTCTCCGCCTATATATTATTTCGTTTTAAACCCAGTTTTAATCCCGGCCATAGGTTTTGTTCCATCTAACGGCTCATATTAAACCCGACAGGCCTACCTCCTGTGGGTCCTGCCCCCCCCCTCTGATTTAATCTCCGTCGTTTGAAATCCTAGATCCAACGGCCCAGACTAAATCCGCCCCACTCCTTTCAGTTCGTGCATCTTCCCGTTGGCGTGTGAAATCCACATTATCAGATCTGTGCCCCTCGATCCGACGGTTCACATTGGGTTTCACATTTTTTATGCAACAGAGACTTAATGGCCAAAAATTTTGTGAAAAAAGTGGTTTTGCCTCGGACACGTGGTGGGAGGTGGACCATATCACATTTTTTTTTGGATTTTTTAAAACCACTCCAAAAGAACGCGAAACCTGTAGTTTTCACACCCGAAACCATTTTCCCCATTTTCGTTGTGCTTTATCACACACGCTCCCCGCCGTTGATATTTTCATATCAACGGCTCAGATTTAATCTAGCTATATACCATCGCCCTCCACCTTCACCAAAGGATTTCAACAAGTGCTCTCCACCGTTGATCGCCTGGGCCCATCTCATCCGACGGCCCAGGTTATGTCTGAAACTCCATTTTCATTTCTTAACAGTTTTCCTCCACCAAAAGGTTTTTAACCTATTTTCTTCGCATTTTCTCCTATTTTAATATAATGTGGCTCTCCACATTATGTTTCCTCCGATGAATCTTAACCATCGATCAAAACAGATCGAAGAATCTGACTTAATTCTTCCCTCTGCTCTACTTGTGACCTCTGCGAATAGATCTCCACCATTGGATGCTGTCATCCAATGGTCACACTCCTCCCCGCATTCTCCTAAGTAGTTTTACCCAATAATGTAGGATTTCTTAATATTTTGTGTATTGAGCAGGTTTAAATGGTTTATCCATTGATTTAAAAGAAAATCTGAAAGCCTGGGATGACGATCCCTTGGCTTTTATTCATAAAAATATCCATCTACAGGTTCTACTTCACGTTTCGTTGGTGTGTCATGGACACCGATACCATATGAGTCCCTGCCACCTACACATCAACAAGACACAGTGAGATTAAAATTAAAACGAAGAGTATCAGTTTCGAAGACCTTCACCACAGCAGAATTAAAGATTAAAGATTAATTCCACAGTTTAACGGATTACGGCTAAGATTGATTATCAAAAGCCTAATCCATTAAATTGAACACAGTTAAAGGAAAATCAAAAATATTTATCAGACAGAAAGGCCTCCACCACCACATCAAAGGCCAATTAATTCCTCTCAGCTACCCAATGCCACCTGTAGCCTCAAAGCATTCAACAGAGGGCCGAGTTATGATCAGAACATCAGATATTTGCCTCAACGCAGTCCAAAAATTAATTCAGCTAGAGAACTTAATGTAAAAAATATCAGCAGAGTTATTGAACAGCTAACACAGAGCCCTAAAGTCAACAAAAGCTCCCACCGAGCTTAATTCTTAAATGTAAAACAATTAATACAGACAAAATATCTATACACTTCTCCATCAAGCCCATCAAAGGTCGAGAAGTATTAAAATCTATATTAATTGACCTGGGAGATATTTTATCCCCTCGCACCTCCTCGTTTCTTCTATAAATACTTCTGTAGAAGATGAGAAAATGTTCGTTGCAGAACTTTGAAATATACTTGTGCTCAAATTTCCTATCTGTAAGTAGTGTTCACTGGCTCCTGAAGCTCTATTTGTGATAGAATATATAGGCTGAGAAGTGAAGATTATTGCTAAACTGAAACACTGGACTTAAAGCTGTACCTGGTTGAAGCATCAATACAAGCTGATTTATGAGGTCCTGGTCTATGTCAACGGTGATGTTTTTCTTATTGTAAATTGTTATTTTATTTTTGTTTTCACTTTTTCCATCTTCTATGATAAAGAACAACAAGCATAGAGTTAGGATTTACTGTATATTAGTACCCTTCTCTGACTGATAAGCTTTGTCTTTATGTTTTCTTCCAAATTGTGTTGTTTAGGAATGATTTAATTCAGTTTAAGTAGTTAGGAATGCTGGCGTTCCCTTGTCCTATTGTCTAAGCTAGATATTGTTCTTGAATGTTATTTTCAATTTATGTTAAGTAGAGATGAACTAAGGAAGTTATGGTGAGCCCTGTCCTTTAGTTTTATCCCAAAAAACTATCTGAAAGTTTCCCTACGAGTGTGTTGAAAGCAGGCTAGGTTAAAAGTCCTTACCTGATCTTAGACCCTTCTTTGTTGTAATATGTGTTTTCCCTTGTGTTTGAATGTTTACTATTGAAAGTGCATCAAAAGCTGGCTAGTTTCAAAGTACTTACCAGATCTTAGATTACTTTTATGTCTTTCTTAAGTGTATGCCAAAAGCAGGATAGTTTCAAAGTACTTACCTGATCTTAGGCTGCTTTTTGTTCTTCATTTGTTTATTTCCCCTTCTTGTTGTATCATTTCATTCCATAAAATTAACTTTAAAGAGATCCTTAGACATATATGACTTGCCCCATGGACCACTCTTGATCTTTTTTGTTCTAATTAAATCCTACTATGACTCCATAGCCCAATGGACTAAAAACCAACGTTGTATCTATCTTTTTCGCCAAGGCTTGTTCTGATTTCTTGCAACTTCACACCCTCGAAACTTTTTCCATTTAGAACTTTCCACTCAAATAATAATCATGCTCAACCATTCAAAAACAAAAAAAAAACCTCGGCTTTCATAACTAGCCTAAAATCATTACCCAAAAATCCTTAAAGATAAATACAATCTTTTCACTTATTGGAGAGATCCCTCCCTGGATTTAGGAGGGCTCGATCCTAGAATCCCAAAGTGGTTGAAATAATGTTCTCTCTGTATTTGGACTTTGCCAATCTTGCTAATTACAGAGAGCTAACATCTCTTGCAACTCCACTGGGATTTTTGAGTATTTTTGTATCCTAAAACATCTTTAAGACCTCGGAAACCCCTCAATTCAAGAACATTGTGCAGTGAGTAAAAGCAGCCTTTTCAAGCACTACCAAGCAATGGTAATCATGATAAAACTTGTTTGAATCGGTGAAAAACTAAGCAAACCTTAGGATTCTCATAAGCCCTAATCAAACCTTGAAGGATCAGCTAGCTCAACAATAAGAATAGATTGTCTTTGTCTCTTAACCATAGCTAAGTTTTGAAACAGATTTAGGGCACTCTTAGAAACCACAAGGACTGAAAAATAACTCAGAAAGCCAAAAATTATTTCAGATTGGTATTCAATAAACATGGTGGTGGACCTTGAAACCTTTTACCTCCAAAGGAGCTAAAAAATTCCACTTGGCGACTCCACAATCCTGAACAGACCTTAAGACTCCACTGGAAAGACCCATGATCATTATAACATCGTTCGAGCTCAGTAGAAGGCTTTAGGATTAAAGTTTTCTTGTTTGAAAGATCAGTTAGCCACTCAAAAATTGTCATTTCTGGTTAAAATTTTCTTGGATAGTTGGGTCTAAAAACACAACATAGTGGCTCCTAGAAAGATTCATACTAGAGCCTACCTTGACCCAAACCCACCTGAGATATTTGATAACCCAGAAATTATCCTTAGGGAGTCTCCTAAGATTAAATTTTCAACTGTTTTCAGATCACCCTTGAGAGTTAATTTGGTTCCTGAAAATCTTTCAGCTCTACAAAAATCACAAGTTGACTTAGTAAATCCATTTAGATCTAGGTCACTTGATGATATAATTCAGATAGACTTTGAGTCCTTACTTTCATCACCAGAAACAAGTGAACATTTTGGCAATAGAGAGACAACACCACCTGATTTGCATTTCCTTCTAAATTTAGGTGTCTCTCATCCAAGATCAGTTCATCCTATTCCTGGTCCTTCCACATCTGTTCATCCTACATCCACTGTCCAAACCACTCCTCTCCAACCCACTTTCCCTCTTGTTATTCCACCCCTTGTAAATCCAACCCCACCACATATCATGGCAGCATGGTATGCTCCCAGCTTAGTCCTTCCTGTGCCCTTAGTCAATCTTCCATAGGACTATCAGTCCAAGATACCATTGTATGATGCCAGTAATGCTGCTACTGCATTACAACAAGTGGATAAGATGAATGACTACTTTGACGGAAATGAGATTGATGATGATTCTGTCAAACTTAGAATATTTTCTCAAAGTTTGGGGGGAGAAGTAAGAAAATGGTTTAAAAGCTTAGCCCCTCATAGTATAAATGATATCCAAGCCTTCCATCAGACATTCTTAAACAAATGGGAAGTAAAGCAAAACCCTCTTCAAATATTTTCTGACTACAAAAATCTCCATAGAAACACTGGGGAAAGTGTACAAGCTTACTGCACTAGATTTAATAGTGTGTATAATTCCCTTCCCCTAGATCTAAAACCTCCACAAGGCTTAGCGTTAAACAATTTTCCTGAAGGTTTTGACCCCAAGATGGCTTATCAGCTGAGAGAAAGAGATCCTTCAACCCTTGAAGATATGCAAAAAGGGGCTCTTGCTGTGGAAGTAAACTTAATGGAGAAAAGAGCAAGAATGAAAAACGAGAAGAGAGTATCCTTTAGAGAAGAGTCCACACCTTTTACTTCAAGCTCAAAAATGGAAAGAATGATGGAAGAGATGATGAAGAAAATGAGCATTCTTGAGAGAGCTCAAGCAATTCAAAACCAAACAGCTCCTAAAAATATAAACCAGAACCAAAATTAGAATTTTAGAAGGAACCAACCTCAAAACAGGCCAAGGGAAGATGATCAACAGATCACTCCTCCTTTTCATCAAAACTATGTAAGTGAGGTTGAAGAAACTGATGAGAAAACAGAGGAAGATGACATCAACATGCTGGGAGTAGATAATGATGACTTTGAAGTTCATTATGATAGAAAACAAGGTTTGTACACACCCTATGATGACAAAAGGGATGATAATGAAAATTATTATCAAGCCATGGAAAATTTTGTCATAGAATCTCAAAGAGAATATGACCTTAGAAGTAAAACCAATCACTAAACTCCCAACAACAAAACCTCTGACAAATCTTCACAAAACTGCACTGTAAACAAACCAAAAATTGTAAAACAAAAAGACAAGACAGTAGCTGTGAATTCTGATAAGGGTAAAGAGAAAGGCACTCAAAACCATGAAAAACAGAGTGCAGACCCTAGTAGTATTAGCACTTCAGCTACTACTCCTATTAAAACAATTTTGTTAAATGTAAATAGACAAAATCAGCAAACAGATTTTGCTGATAGAGTGGCAATTAATAAGGTTGAGGCAAGTACTTCAAAGAATCAGAGCCCTTTCAGTTTAGAGCAGGAAATTTCAAAGATCAAAATCTTTGTTCTCTTGACTGAATTAGCTGACAAAAATGTGTACATAACTCAAATTTTGAAGGCTTTAAACATAGAGGAGAATAATGATACAGTCAATCTTAATGATGAACAACTAGAGCTCATTTTTGGTCCAAATATTGAAGGTAAATATCAAGAGGGACTTGTTCCTCCTTTTTATGTTATTTTAAATGTTCATGACAAAATTTTGCACAACGCTATGCATGATTCAGGGGCCTCTCACAATTTAATGCCCAACGCTGTAATGGAGAGCCTATGCCTTGAAATCACTCGACCTTACAAAGACTTGTACTCTTTTGACTCAAGCAGAGTAAAATGTTTAGGATCAATCAAAGACCTTTGTGTTAACTTAGCACAGATTCCAACCAAGTGTTTGGTTATGGATATTGTTGTGGTTGATGTGCCCCCAAAGTATGGAATGTTATTATCTAGGTCTTGGGGCGCTAAGTTACAAGGAACTATGTAGATGGACATGACCTATGCAACCATCCCTGTTTTCAATCAGACAAGAAGACTTTACAGGGAGTCACATATGCAGTACATGTTTACTAGCCAAGACAGACCACAAAACTCTCCCCTTTATTCTGTTAATACAGGTCTTGATTCATTTATCCTTTTTAATGATGAAATATTGGATGAACAAGTAACTTTAACAAAGTTAATGGCAGATAGAGAGGAGGAGAAATACAACATAGAACTATTAAAATAGTTTGCTAAGCCTTTGAACAACAGCAAACAATACACAGGTCTTGAACTAAAAATCATGCGTCCATCATTTTTTAACCTTGATATTCAAGAAAACAACCCTCAACTTAAGGATAAATCTGAGGAATCAAATCAGATTCAACAAAGTGCTAATATTCAAGAACAATCCAAAATAACTTTAGTTGGAGAGGATGGTAACCTAATTGAAGAATCTAAAACTAATCCTCTGTGGAGTATGAACTTTGATGGATCCTCTACCAGGACCAATGCTGGTGCAGGGGTCTGGATATGTAACACTAAAAACAACCACAAAAAAAGCATTTCCTATGGATTAAACTTTCAGTGTTCCAATAACATAGCGGAGTATGAATCCCTACTTTTAGGCTTGCATATGTTGAAAAATTTAGGAGCCAAGAGAATTAAAGTTTATGGGGATTCAAAATTAATTATTATGAAGATCAATGGGGAATACAGCGCTAATCACCCCCGACTCCGAGCTTATCGAAACAACGTCATGGATTTATTAAAAACTTTTGAGGAATCCCAATTGATTTTTGTCCCAAGAAAAGAAAATATACTTTTGAGGAATCCCAATTGATTTTTGTCCCAAGAAAAGAAAATATCGGTGCCCACAATTTAGCTTTTGCTGCTAGAACATGATTAACACCATATCAAACCAAAGAATGCACAACTCAAATTAAATTCAGACCAGTTGTTCCTGATAACGAAAATTATTGGCGATTGTTTGACAGAGACAAACAAATAGAAGACTTCATGCAATTCAGAAATGAATTCGAACCACACAATTCGGATTCAGATTATGAAACAGATTGCCCAAGTGAAGAAAAGTTTCTTGATAAAGAAGAACAGTCTCCTGAGGTTTCCAATATAAATTTGTTGTCTAGAAAACTTGAAAACACAACAGAAATAATTGCAGCGTTAGAAATAGAGGAGTTAGAGACCCTGCAGTCTAAATATCAGAGTTTGCCAAAGGGTCTAGCCCCTTTAGAAGAGTTGTTTGATTTCAACGATGTGGCCAAAAAGCCAAAATTGGAGCCTGTAGAGACTAAAGTGGAAGAGTGTAATATAGGCAGTGAACTGAAACCAATGATGATCAAACTGTCTAAGACTTTACCAGCTCACATTAAACCCAGATATATAGAGCTGTTTAAAGGATTTTCTGATGTTTTTTCTTGGAGTTACGAAGATCTTAAATCCTATGCCACTGAAATAATATAGCACAAAATTCCTCTCAAGGAAAACCAAAAGCCATTCAAACAGAAGCTGCACAGAATAAACCTTGTTCAGCTACCTTTGGTTGAGAAAGATATTAAGAAAATGTATGAAGCTGGTATTATTGTTCCTATTAGATATTCTGAGTGGGTGTCTAATCTGGTGACAGTTAGGAAGAAAATAGGAGAGATTAGGCTTTGTATATACTTAAAAGACTTAAACAAAGCTTCATTGAAAGACAACTACCCTTTACCTAAGATGGATCATATTCTACAAAGGGTGGTAGGGTCTAGAAGAATTTCTTTGCTTGATGGCTACTCAGGGTATAATTAGATTTTAGTCCACCCTGATGATCAATTAAAGACATCTTTTACTACACCATGGGGCACATTCATGTATGTGAAAATGTCCTTTGGTCTAATGAACGTTGGAGAAACTTTTCAGAGAGCCATGGACATAGCATTCTTAGAGGAATTAGGCTACTTCATCATTATATACTTGGATGATTTTACTGTTTTTTCAAAGACAGATAAAGAGCACTTAGAACATTTGAGAACGGTTTTCATGAGATGCAGAAAGTTTGGAATATCTTTGAAACCAAGAAAACACTATTCAGTCTCCAAGAAGGTAAACTTCTTGGGCACATTATTTCGGAAGAGGGTATTAAGATAGATCCAAAGAGGATTGAAGCCATATTGCAAATCACTCATCCTCAAAACTTCAAGGAACTCTAATCTTTCATTGGGAAGATTAATTTCTTGAGAAGGTTCATCCCTAACTTGGCTGAGCTCCTTAGAAACATTACAAACATGCTGAAAGAGGAACAAAGGGTAAAATGGACCTTGGAAGCAAAGAAGTCCTTTGAGCTGGTGAAACAAGCATTAACCAAAACATCGGTTCTAATCAGTCCTGATTTTTCAAAAGATTTTTATATTTTTTCATTTGCATCAGAACATACAATAGTTGTTGTCCTTTTACAGAAAAATCCACAAGGACAAGAGTAGCCGATTGCATTATTTATCAAGGCTTTGAGGGATGCCCCTCTGAAGTATAACATTATGGAGAAACAAGCTTTTGCTTTAGTCAAAGCTTTGAAAGACTTCAGAGTATACATCTTGCACTCACACATCATTGCCTTTGTCCCAAATTCAGTTGTCAAAGACATTCTAACATAGGACCCAGATGGTAAGAGAGGCAAGTGGATAGCTGTTATTCTTGAATATGATTTAGATATTAAACCCACTAAGCTCATCAAAGGCCAAGGTCTAGCTAGATTAATGGCTGAATCAAATTTTGAAGTTCTTGATATTAATACAATTAATGCTTTGGATGAACAAGAGGAAATCTCAACCCCCATTATTGAAGACCATTTTATGAATTCCTTGTTGAAAATGAAGCAAGATGATGGAGCTTAGTGAAATGAAGTCGCCTTCACTAAGTGGGCCCGCAGGCAAATTTTGGCACAAAGTCAAATTTTAGACTATGTCTATTTTTAGACATATGGAGCATGGTCCAGGGGTTGCAGTATGTTATTCTTGGAGTATTGGTCATGTTGGTAAAAATAGATGGACCTCTATTTTTAGACATTTAGGTCGAAGTCTATTTTTAGACTGCCTATCCTAAAATAGAAAAGTCAAATATTATTTACCCTTAATAATATTTGGACTCTAAACTTCAGTTTACTCTCTTGGAGCACTTCAGTTCGAGCTACAGAAGTGGCTCATGCATCTGACAGAGGAATTACGCTATTCCTAGGGGTTTGGTGAGCTCATTCATGGTTGACTTCAGTTAGGACTTCAGTGGCAGAAGTTTGGTGGAGTTGATGAGACAGTTGGTGGAGTTGTGTTCGGTTTAACTTAGTTGAACTAGTTGAGATTAGTTTAACTAGCTAATCAACTAGTAATGAGTGGAGTGAATTAAATATTATTTAATTCACTAATTATTAACTCATTATTCAACTCAAGAACACATCATTTCACTACAATGCATGGACAGTTTAGTGGAGACCAGTGAAAGAGGTAGATGAAAGGGTTGAGATAGCTATCAGTTGTGACATCAGTTGTGCATGAGATTTGCACCACACTTGGAGGAATTTCCCATGATGATTGCGCTGTCAAGACAAGGAGATTCGAACCTTGGATCTCTCATTAGACCATCCTTGATTGCGCAATAGAGGCAGACAATTAGTGGATGTGTTTTGAACCTATGACTTGTTCAAAACCAAGCTAGTTTGTGTGTAACTTTATGAGATAGTACTGAGTACTTGTGAGGAGTATTGTGCTATGTACTGTTACATGTTTTCTCCATTATAATATACAGAATAGATGAGGGGTTTTCAGCTATAAGCTTTCCCCATACATATTGTGTAATGTGTGTGATGTTTTGATGATCTTTTGATCGCATACCGCTTGTTTTATTTCCGCATGTGTGATGATCTGAGTGGAAGAGATTATGTGTTGCATATGAATTCAAATTGATATGTGATCAGGATAATCTCGGTGGATAAATCTTCTTTATTCAGCAAATTTCTACATGGTATCAAATCTATTGAAGCAGAGATTGATCATCACAGTGATTACAAACTTATTTCGGTAGACAGAGTCTGCATGTGGGCCAGGTAGCCTCTGGATCCATCCTTTCCTTTGAAAGGTGATATATCCAGTAAATTCCCCTGCAGTCGATCTTTGTGCTAGAAATAATTTTTTCTCACAGATCAAGAGCGGTTGAGCTTTGAGCTTGGAATTCGAATTTTGCAGCAGTCTTGTTTTCTTGGTGCCGGAGTTGAAAATGTCTTTCAACGGTTTGCGACTTGAATATGCTCTTGAAGGCAGTTCGAATTATGTTGCATGGAAGGATCACATGGAGGCAGTATTAGAAGATAATGGACTGAAGGAGTTCGTAGATACGGATGTCCAAAAGCCCACTGATCCTGCTGAAGTCGAAGCTTGGCAAAAGAAGATGGCGAAATGTCGAAGGATCCTGTTGGAGGGTGTCAAGGATCATATTGTATCCAGCCTGCATCGAAAGGCTTCTCCATATTTAATATGGAAAGCTTTGACGGATCTATTCCAGAGTAAGAGTGACCAAAGGAAGCTGGCGCTCAAAGATAAGCTCAGAAACATCAAGATGGAGAAAGGCGACAGTATCGCCAAATACCTCACGAAGTTCACTCAATGCAGAGATGAGCTGGTAAGTGTGGGGGTGACTGTCGAAGATGAGGACATGGTCGACCTGGCTCTCCTTGGTCTTTCGAAGGCTTGGCATTCATATCAAGATAGTGTCAATGGTCGGGAGAAGTTGCCAAGATGGGAGCGCCTTTGGGCGGATCTCATGCAGGAGGAGATAAGGAGGACTACCAGGGACGGATCTTCATCAAAGGGAGCTGATGAAGAAAATTGTGCTTTAGCTGCCAAAGCAAAGAAGGGGAAGGGTAAGAAAACTTCTCATTCCAGTGCAAAGGGAAAGAAGCAGGACATGGAAAAAGTGAAGTGTTTTCACTGCCATGATCACGGACATTATGCTACCAATTGTCCGAAGAAGAAGAAAAACAAGCAAGCGGGAAGATCTGCAGATGGAGAGGCTTTGGCTTCACAGTTCGAGCTTGACTTTTCACTGATCGCATGCTTGGTTTCAAGTGTGATGGGATCAGTGTGGTTCTTGGACAGTGGTGCGTCATTTCACATGACGGGAGATCGGGATTTGTTCTCAGATCTGGAGGACAAAGATCTGGGCGTGCACATCGAGATGGGCGATGATGGTAGATACAGTGCGACTGGTATCGGTACCATATCCTTTCAGAGGGAGTCTGGTAAACCCTTTGTATTGAAGGATGTCATGCATGTACCTGGATTGAAGAAGAACCTGATTTCAGTAGCGATGTTGGAAGATAAGGGGTATGATGTGGTCTTCAGCGAAGGAAAAGCCTTCCTGCGCAGTAAGACTACTGGAGAGACCCGGAAGATAGGGGTTCGAACCAAGAACCTTTATCGGTTGCAGGTAGATGGCTGCGCAGCTATGGCATGCAAGGCGGGAGAAGTGGTGAGCCGGGATGATGAGGGCGAACTGTGGCACAGGAGATTGGGCCACCTTCACCATGGAGCTTTGAAGATTCTGCAACAGATTTCTACTGGGCTTCCTAAGGGCACACTTGCGCAGTCAGATCAGTGCAAGGGGTGTACTTTAGGGAAGTATGTGAAAGCCACCTTTCACGAGAAGGATAGTCGCGCGACAACGATCCTTTAGAGAGTTCACACAGACGTGTGTGGTCCTTTCTCTGTTGCTTCGACAGCAAAGCACAGGTATTATGTGATCTTTGTTGATGATTTCTCTCGAAAGTGCTGGATCTTCTTCATGTCGAAGAAGAGCGATACATTCGCGAAGTTTTGTGAGTTTAAAGCACTGGTCGAGAAGGAGTCGGGGAAGAAGGTGATTGCTCTAAGGAGTGATAACGGTGGTGAATTCATCTCGACTGAATTCAAGGAGTTCTGCAGCGTAGAAGGGATTCGGAGAGAGCTCATCGCACCCCATAACCCACAGCAGAACGGGGTGGCTGAGCGGAAGAACAGAACGATCGTGGGTGCTGCACGGGCGATGTTGCATGATCGGGGCCTACCCCTTCACTTGTGGGCTGAGGCATGCAATACAACAGTGTATGTGCAGAACCGTTGTCCTCACAAGGTTCTTGGCATGAGTACACCGGAGGAGGCTTATTCTGGCAAGAGGCCTGATATTTCCCATTTGCGGATTTTTGGTTCTTTTGTCTACATGCATGTGACGAAGGATGCGAGAAGGAAGCTGGATCCAACTGCTGAGGTTGGAATATTTGTGGGGTACACTGATACACCTCACAACTACCGGGTATATTTGTCAGACAGTCGAAAGACTGTTGTGCGACGGGATATAAAATTTCAGGAGGAGAAAGCCATGCAATGTTCGCTTGAGAGGGAGCTACACTTGCATGCAGATGAGGAGCTGTTAGTTCCTAAGGAGGAGCTTCCGGATGTGGATCAGCCATAAGAGGAGGTTCAGGAGGTGGAAGAAACCACCCAGGCAACGCCAACCATCAGAGGGCGCATGCGCACTACAGAAGCTGAGCGACTGGCTCGGGATGCAGAGAAGGTTGTAGGACCACCTACAGCACAGCGCAGACAGAGACAGTCACCGGATCGATACACTAGATACATGGATCTTGTGAGTCAATGTGTTGTGACGGAGCCATCCTCTTTTGAGGAAGCTGTGGAGGAACCCGCATGGGTTGATGCCATGATCGAAGAATATGATTCGATCGTCAGGAACAGTGCATGGGAGATTGTCCCAAGACCGGTGGGGAAATCAGTGGTGGGTTTGCGATGGATCTACAAAGTGAAGCAGGCAGCTGACGGGAGTGTGGAGAAGTACAAGGCGAGATTTTTCGCCCGTGGCTTCTCACAGATCGAGGGGATCGATTATGAGGAGACCTTTGCACCTGTCGCAAGGTACTCTTCCATACGGACGATCCTAGCTCTCTCGGCGCAGATGGGATGGCACATCCATCGGATGGATGTGAAGACTGCGTTCCTCAACGGAGTCATTGAGGAGGAGGTGTACATAGAGCAGCCTGAAGGTTTCGAGATCTTCAGCAGTGAGTCGCATGTTTTCCGACTCAAGAGAGCACTGTACGGGCTGAAGTAAGCACCTCGTGCTTGGTACACACGGATTGATAGTTATTTCACCGGGCTTGGATTTTCCAAGAGTGAGGCGGATCCTAACTGTGCAGTTGGTGAAGGGGGAAGTTCTGCGATCATTGTACGTATGTAGATGATCGATTTTGACAGTGATGAAACGTTGATACTTTCATGCAAGGAGGACCTTGCTTTAGAGTTCGAGATGAAGCTTGGGCCTCCTTCATTATTTCACGGGATTGGAGATTTGGCGGCGCGGTGGAGGACCATTTGTTTCTCGGGGCAAGTATGCCGGGAGATTACGGAGAAGTTCAACATGCATGGGCGCAAGCTGTTGACACTCCTCTTCTTTGGTGGTTGGAGGAAGGAGGATGCTACTTCGGCGGAGGTAGTGGATGCCCTTGTCTATCGACCGGTTAATTGGGGGGTCGCTTATGTATACGGTCAATACACGACCCGATATATGCTATGCAGTTAACCAGCTTTCGCAAGCTCTGGTTAAGCCTACCAAGCTCTTTTGGAAGGCAGGCAAGCATGTATTGCGCTATATTAGAGGCACATCGGGATATGGTCTATGGTACAGACAGGAGGATGGAGCGAAGCTTTCGGGCTTCACTGATGCAGATTGGGCAGGGAGCCCAACGGACTGCAAGAGCACATCTAGAGGAGTTTTCAGCATTGGGTCGACAGCAGTTTCCTAGTACAACAGGAAGCAGAGATCCGTGGCACTCAGTTCAGCAGAGGCCGAGTACATGGCAGCAAGCTTGGCTGCATGCGAGGCTATTTGGATGAGGAAGATCCTCGTTGGATTGTTCGGGTTGCATTTAGAGCCTACAGTGATTTACTGTGATAACCAGAGTTGCATTAAACTCTCATCTAATCCAGTATTTCATGATAGATCCAAACACATCGACATCAGGTACCATCATATCAGAGATTGTGTTCAGCGGAGAATCATGTTACTTTCATATGTTTCTACCAGGATCGTAGCGCGACATTCGACGTGCTGCTGCTCAAATGAGTGAGTTCGACTCTGACAGAGGAGGCAGGATAGGGGTTGCAGATAATCCATATATTGCTGAGAGGGAGCGTTGAAAATGCAGCAAGATGATGGAGCTTAGTGAAATGAAGTCGCCTTCACTAAGTGGGCCCGCAGGCAAATTCTGGTGCAAAATCTATTTTTAGACTATGTCTATTTTTAGACATATGGAGCATGGTCCGCGGATTGCAGTATGTTATTCTTGGAGTATTGGTCATGTTGGTAAAAATAGATGGGACTCTATTTTTTGGACCTATAGGTCGAAGTCTATTTTTAGACTGCCTCTCCTTAAAATAGGGAAGTCAAATATTATTTACACTTAATAATATTTGGACTATAAACTTCAGTTTACTCTCTTGGAGCACTTCAGTTCGAGCCTTGGAAGTGGCTCATGCATCTGACAGAGGAATTACGCTATTCCTAGGGTTTGGTGAGCACATGCATGGTTGACTTCAATTAGGACTTCAGTGGCAGAAGTTTGGTGGAGTTAATGAGACAGCTAGTGGAGTTGTGTTCGGTTTAACTTAGTTGAACTAGTTGAGATTAGTTTAACTAGCTAATCAACTAGTAATGAGTGGAGTGAGTTAAATATTATTTAATTCATTAATTAGTAACTCATTATTCAACTCAAGAACACATCAGTTCACTACAGTGCATGGACAGTTCAGTGGAGACCAGTGAAAGAGGTAGATGAAAGGGTGAGTACAGCTATCAGTTGTGACATCAGTTGTGCATGAGATTTGCACCACACTTGGAGGCAATTGCCCATGATGATTGCACTTTCAAGCCAAGGAGATTCGAACCTTGGATCTCTATTTAGACAGGCCATGATTGCGCAATAGAGGCAGGCAATTAGTGGATGTGTTTTGAACCTGTGACTTGTTCAAAACCAAGCTAGTTTGTGTGTAACTTCATGAGATAGTACCGAGTACTTGTGAGGAGTATTGTACTGAGTTTGTTACATGTTTTCTCCATTATAATATACACAATAGCTGCGGGGTTTTCAGCTATAAGCTTTCCCCATACATACTGTGCAATGTGTGTGATGTTTTTATGATCTTTTGATCGCATACCGCTTGTTTTATTTCCGCATGTGTGATGATCTGAGTGGAAGAGATTATGTGTTGCATATGAATTCGAATTGATATGTGATCAGGATAATCTCGGTGGATAAATCTTCTTTATTCTGAAAATTTCTACATTCCTCTTGGTATGCTGATATTGTTTATGTTTTGTTGAAAATGAACACACCTCCCAGTCTATCAAAAACAAAGGCAAGGTTTTTTAAGTTAAAAGCTATAAACTATTGCATTGTAGATAAATGTATTTATTGGAAAAATGCAAGTGGTATATTGCTTAAATGTTTGCCTGAGTATGATGCAGATAAGGTCAAGCACGAGTTCCACGAAGGAGAATGTGGAGGCCACCTCTACTGGAAGACAACAACCAACAAAATCCTAAGGGTTGCTTACTATTGGCCCACTATCTTTCTAGATGTACACAAGATGATAATTGTCTGTCATAAATGCCAACTCTTTGAAGGCAAAAGGAAGCTGCTACCCTTACCTCTGCATCTGATCACTGTTGAAGCCCCTTTTCAACAGTGGGGACTTGACTTCATAGGAGAGATCCATCCACCATCATCTTCCCAGCATAGATGGATTCTCACTGCAACATATTACTTCACTAAATGGATAGAATCCATCCCATGTAGGCAAGGCAATGATTCGTTAATTATAAAATTTATGGAGACTAATATTCTCTCCAGATTTGGTTGTCCTACCAAGATCATCACTGATAATGCAGCAGCATTTGGATCAAAGAAGATGGTTGAGTTCTGTCACAAATATCAGATAACATTGGGACATTCTACTGCCTATTACCCTCAAGGTAATGGACTAGCAGAATCCTCAAATAAGAGTTTGGTGAACATAATCAAGAAACTGTTGGAGGACAACAAGAAGTCTTGGCACACAAAGCTTGTGCATGCACTTTGGGCTGACAGATTGACACTAAATAAATCTATTGGCATGTCACCCTACCAGCTTGTGTATGGTACAGATGCAATTTTTCCAACCAGCCTTGGTGTGCCAGTTATGAATTTGATTCAAGAAGTGCAGACTGAAGACAATGATATGATTAGAAGGATTAATCAAACAATACATCTTAAACAAACTAGAGAGGAGGTTTATAACAAAGCATTACAAAAGCAAGACAACATCAAAAATCTTTTTGACAGAAGAACGAAAGCCAGCAATTTTAATGTTGGGGACAAAGTGTTGAAGTGGGACTCAAGGAGAGAATACAAGGGCAAGCATGGGAAATTTGAAAACTTATGGCTTGGCCCTTATCTCATTCATTCTGTTGTTGGTAATAATGCCTTTTTCTTGCAGGAGTTGAATGGAGCAGAACTATTTGGGGGTCCTGTCAATGGCAGGATGCTTAAACACTAATTCTCTTGAACCATGTCATGTTTTGAAGCCTTTTTATCTTGTTATCATTATAAATATTTCACCCATTATTTCATTCAAAGTTAGAAAAATAAAAAATACAAAAACAGTGAAAGAAAGAAAAGAGGGAAGATTGTAAAAACAATAAAGGTACAGCCCCATACCAAAAAAAAGAAACAAATCTGAAAGTGTGCAAGATCAAATGCCACTCCTGAGAATCACACTCCTAATTAATCATACAGCCTAATCTTGACTAATTAGTTTTAAATTGACTGCTGATAGGTTAGAGAATTCGATTTGCCAAACAGCTTAATCTTGGCATATCAGTAGGTAGATTAGGCTAGAAATTAAGAGGTTCAAACAAGTTCAAAATATGAACCTAAATGTCCAAAAGAATAATGACTCCTATATGTTTTAAATCTGAGTCTAAAAACAGAGGTAAAACTGGTTCTAATCAACTCAAAATCTGAACTAGAGAACAAGGAAAGAACAACTCAAACACAAGTAAAAACAAGAGCTGAAGAAAAGAGAAGGCCTTGCTTTAAACTTTCTGATCTTAAGCCTTCCATTTTGAATTAATTTTCTGCAAAATAATATCTATGTGCAACTTGTTTTTTATGCCATAGATTAGCAACGAGTCAGACTGTCCAATCCTGACTTGTATGCCTTTCAATTTCTGTCTTACAATGTAGAGAATAAAAATCTGTTAGACTGTTTAATCCAAACATATTAGTAGATTAGGTAGAGAAGCATATGAACTCAAAAGTTTAATTTGAGTTAATGGAGGAATAAGAAGTAGAAATAGATTAGACTTTTTTCTTTCAAAAGAATAAAATGTTGTAAAAAGAGTTTGCCAATCCAAGTGCACTCTAAAGAAGAACTATTGACTAATCGTCAAAAGGATGGGGACTGCTAGCATTTTTTTTATATCTATTTTGGAACAAGGTCGGGTGCAAGTGATAACATATGTTATGTGTAAGAGGTTGTAGAGTTTTAGAACGATTTTGAGGTAGCTAGAAGATGGTCATAAGATAGACCAAAGGCACATTGGGATGTGTTTGAGAAAGCAACTTGAGAACATGAATTTTCATGAGTACAAGTTCATTTATGATGATGAAATAGGATAACAATTTATGAGGATTAGTGGTTTAATATGAGGACAATGACTAGATTGTATGATTGTTGAGTATTGTAGTAATTAGGTCATTATCATTTGTACGAGAGTTCAAAAATTCCTTATTCAAATTTTTATTATAATTAAGGGTGGTAGGGTGGTGCTAGGTGTTGTTATGAAAAAATGGTAAACCCATTTATACACAATAGATGGAACTCATAGTCAGTAAGAAACATGTACAAATGTCACATTTTTATCCGAAAACATTACAAATAATTTTTTTTTAAATCTTTTCTTAGATTTTCTTTAAAAAAATCAACCCTTGCAATTTATTTAAAGACAATTTGACACACCCTCACGACTTTTTCTTCGATAGCCATGAGGGTTGCAGAAAGGACAGTCATCACCTCAAGAGACACATTTCTTGAAGTAGACTCAAACCTCTAACATGGTAGAGCTGACCATTTGAACCTTGAGGATCAAGAAGCCTTAATTGAATGATCATGGTAGCTCCCATCTCATTTATGAGCCAAAGGAGGGAGAGAGTCTTTAAAGATTTATATAAATCCAAGATGATGGAGAGCCAAAAAAAAAGAATAACTTGTGCATTGTTATGTTTCCAAAATTTCCCCAAGTAATCAAGCATTCTAATGCCAAGAGGATTTCACCATTAAGAGAGTTTCTTCTTTGCTTATTTGAGAGAGAAAGAGCCTACAAAAGAGATTGAGAAAGGGAAAACGTTGTTGAGATTCATTGAGCACAATTACTCAAATATCTGTTAAAGTGTATTTAAAATATATTTGTAACTCTTCCACTACGAGAAATCAATAAATATTACCATTTTCCCATTACTTTGTTGATTTGTTTTTTTCATATTGTTGTCTTAAGTATGTAGTTATGTTTTGTTTCATGCATTGTCTTCATATAAGTCAATTCTTTGTTTGGATTATATTTGATCACTAACATCATTCATTTCTTGTGTATATTCTTGTAGGATTCAACCAGCTGCAAGATTAGAGAATTTGGTATAGTTGTGCTGCTAAATTCAACACACAAATTGATGACTCCACTTTCTTGCCTTTTTTATCTAATTGGTTGTTTTCGGGCCTTTACTCAAAATTTATCCATTTTTTTTAGTCACTTAATATTTTATACATCTTCGTAGGTATCCCTTGGACCTCCCAGTGACCTTAAAGCCTTTGTTTTTTACTTTTTGGGCCACCCTCACAGATTTTGTTGAAACAGGCATGAGCTCTTGCGACCATGTTGACCATAACCCATGAGACACACAAAGAACCATTTTTATCATTGTAATTTCATTTCTTGAGTGTTTGGAAACATTTAGTGGCATTCCTACACTCCTCAAGTTTTTACAAATTAGATAGAATTTAATTTTACTTTGATAACCATCTCAAGTAGAGTAAGTTTGATTATCCTTTACTTTAAAAAGTTTGTATTTTGGAACTAAGTGTAGTGTGATTAAGAACGAGAGTAGGATCTCCCTCCCTTGCACTATTTTAGCGAACCTGTGAGGGGATATGAAAAGGTTCTAAAATACTACCTACCATCTCCCTTTTAATTGGAAATTCTCACATAGCTTTACTAAAAAGGAAGTACGCGACCCCTTATCTATACAACTTTCCTTATTTTGAAAACAATTTCATTTTTGGGACTAGGAGTTTATGTTAGTAAGAAAGAGAGTAGGTTCTCCCTCCCTTGCGCCATTTTGGTGAACTTGTGGGGGAATCTGAAAAGTATTTCAAAGCAGAAAATTTTCCATCTCCCTATATGCTCACTTATCATAATTATGAAAAGTAAGTGTCCATTATCCACACATACTTCTACTTTTGAAAGGAACAACATCACATGGTTTAAATAGGGGGATTTGTAATGGATCACCACATTTTCACATTGTTGAAATTCAAACACTTTTTATGTTTACCATTCACCTTGCGCACACCATCACAACACACACTAAATTCTTTTAAAATTGGTGCAAAGGGTACTCTATCTTGCAATATTGTACTTAGTTTATTTGAATTTATATTTTGGCACACCTTAAGTAAATCAGTACCCTTTAAAAGAAACAATAACTTGAACCAACTAAAATCCCCACAGGGATCAAAAAATCGTTAATAGTTCAAGATAGGACCACAGGGGTAGACATCCCATAAGTCGTCATGGTTATTTTCATTCAAAAACATAGAAGTTTTATTTTTTGGGAACTTTAAAATCGTAAACCATGTAGTGAAAAATCCGGTGAGGAGAAGAAAGCCACCACCACAACAAAAAATGAATGTGTCGACTTGGGGAAAACCCCCCAATCAAAACCAAAACTTATTAGATACTAAAAATCCAAAAAAAAAAAAAAAATGTTGGTCTTCATACTAATCATGTTTGTGAAATTTGTGGAGAATATGGAAATTAAACCCATCATTGCCCTTAACTCCCAGAGTTGAAACATATTAGAGAGGATAGGGAAAAGGGGTAACCAACCAAAAGCACATTGTATTTCAAAATAAATTTCCCCTTCAGGGAGATATGGCTACTTAGCATCAGGATGGTCCCCACAATTACCCAAATCATACTGGGGGGAATTCTAATGACACTACTATTCGTGATATCTATGTGCAAGCAGCACATGTCTTACTTCAAAAATTACGACGTGATTATGGAACCCCTTCGAAACCTAACCCTTCGGCTTCTGAAGAAATTCCCAACATAGTAACTATGCCACCTCTGACCATACCACGACCCCCCATTAAACTAATTTATAAAATTTTCAAGGGACCATTGGGTCGCACAACCCATAATTCAACGTCGACATACATTTGTAACATTGTAGATGACCTTGGGTAATCTCTATCAACCATGTTTTCTTTATAGGTTCTTCAACCCTATCTAACTCAACAGAAAGCCTTGTTTTCCACATTATGCACTATAGATCCCTCATATTATCACTTAATCACACTTGATTTTGAAAACTCAGAACTGCGATTACCATCAATAGTCACATTTCAAATACCAATGACCACATGAAATGTCAGTATTCATTGACGCATTATTTATGAAGGGGTATTGACTTGTATAATGCCAAAGTCAGTTTGGCAGAAATTAAGTTCCCTTGAACTCACAACTTCCTCCATTACATTGAGGGCATATGACAGTCACCCATTATTGCCCATTGGACCCTTTCATAATGTCCCGATTAAACTTTTTGGAAAGATGGTTCTCATAAATATTGAATTCCTTGATGCCCCTCTCGATTATAACATCTTGTTTGGATGAAGTTACATGTATGCCATGAAGGTTGTGGCACCATTAGTTTTCCGCACCATGAGCTTCCCACATAATAATAAAATCATTACCATTTACCAATTGACACATTATGAGATGAGGACCTATTCTTCCCATGATAGTGTGTTAACCTTTGTTGGGTCCCAAAAATAATTAGTACCTTCTTTTATTGAGATCGGTATAGGAATTTTCAAAAATTCCTCTCCTTGGAACATATCCAAGATAGCCACTTGTCGTCACACCTGCTTCTGTAGCCCCTATATGCATGATGACCACATAAAATGGTAAGTAGAGGTAGGACCATCAACCACCAAGTACACAAACCCCCAACGTTGTGACGAGAAAACCTATTTTTCTCCCTTATGTGATTACTCATGTTATCACTCATTAGTTTTAACACTTTAATTGATAAGGTCATGCAGGTCATTCACCAAAATTGATGTGGTCTCATAAGTCATTTTTATGAAATGTCTAAATTTTTTTTTCATTTGATGATGTCTACCTTAAGTTTAAATCTCACCTCTAGCCATGCCATTTCAGTCAAATCAACCTCACATCATATAGTTTTCATTCTCATTCATTTTAATCACAAAATTTTACACCTGTTAGTTTTTCATAATTTCGTAGCGAATTACAAAAATAATTAGCAGATTTCGCTACGAAACTACCTAACAGTTCCATAGCGAATCTGTCAGCAGCCAAACTATTTTTGCTACGAAACTAGGTTTTTTCAACAAAAGGTGTTAGAGCAGTGTGAGGTGTCAGCTTTTGATAAGACAAGTAAAGGGTAACGTCATTTGAGTTAATTATGATGATTTTCAAACATGCATAGTTGTATTTGCTGTAATTATTATCTTTTATGGTTTCATGTGCTATTACCAAAATCCGAGTTGTCAAATAACCTTTCAAACTTTAACCTAAGATGCTCTTTTTCATATTACTAATTAATCCTTGCATGTGAAGTATCCCATTGTCGATTCTTGAAGAGTTGCTTCATCACACAAAGCAGGTTGTTGTTCGAATTCATTTTTGCAGGTGTCCCAACAAGCGAGGCAGTGAAGAGTATAAAGCATCCATGGCTTCGAAAAAGAAAACAAACAAAGGTGGTCATTGTCTCAAGTATGAACCAATGGATTTGAAACTGTTTAATGAAGACCCCACTGCTATGGAAGTTTTCAAGAGGACGAGCTGCCTATAATTCTGCCAAAAATTGCAGGGTTTCCATGCACATATTTCAAAAGAATTTGCCACCAATTTTACAGGGAAAACCTCAAAGGTTGGGATTTCGAATCTCACAGTATCACCAGAGAGCATATCACAAGCTACAAAAATCCCTAGAGGTGGTGAAGAATGGCTTAAAGGCACAAAGTTTACAATGCATGGCTATGAGCAGTTTCTCAAGGAGGAGCACAGAGGAGTTGATATGACCAATGGCATCCCTAGGAGTTATATGAAGGACAATTATGCAAAGTTGCTGCTAGTGATCTAAAAATACTTCACCTACAAGGGAACATTCCCCATTGTTTACTATTACCATATTAGACTCCTGCATTTTGTTGGTAATAAATCACTTAACCTACCTTTATTTTTATATAGGAGTTTTGGAAAGATGTCAGATAGAGTTCAGGTCAAGTCAGAAGGTAATGATATATCAGTGTTTCACCACAGTTTGATAAAACTATTAGTGTTGGAAGAGTTGAGAAGGTTAAACAGATATTGGAATTCTTTTTTGTTTGTGAGTGGATATGAAATAGATGTAGTGACTCCAAAGAAAGTCTCAAAACCTAAAACTACTACATCCCCAACTGCAATAGCAGAGGATGAAGAAGAAAGAAGACAATCTCCTATAGAACCAATGGACATTGAAGAAGAACCTCCACAAGAAATTGATATCCCTCAGCCAACACCTGAAAAACAAAAATAGAATATTAGCAAACAAAGAAGTAAGAGGATAACAAGGATTCATACATTGGCCAAAGGAAATATGGAAGATATCCTTCATGCAATAGACATTGAGGAGTCCCCAATAGTGCAAGAAAAATACAGTGAAGGTGATGGAAGGAAACTAAAGAAAGGTAAGATTGTCAAGAAATTAGATTTTGCAAGAGAAGATGTTGGTTTCATATTTCAACCAAGGAAGCCAATGACTAGGTTTGCAAAGAAGGCCATGGAGAGAAAAAGGACAGAGAAATTCAGTGAAGCTATGTAACCAGAAAACAACATAGACTTATCTCCAGTAGTAGAAGAAGAAGTTTTCATCAGGAAGAGAAAGGGAAAGGACAAGTAATTGAAAAATTAGAAACCAAACTCCTCAAAGAACAGCTGAACGAATCAAGTGAAGAAATACTTGAGTTGAAGTTCGAGGTAGAGAAGTATAGGTCTGAAAAGGTTGAATTTGACCAGATGATGAAAAAATGGGACATTCAAATTTCAAGTGTTTCAGAATCTATGGATAATGCCAAAAGACCACTGAAAAGGACTCGGCCTCTAAGACTTGTGGTCAAACATACTAGGAAGATGAACTTACACATGCAAGCTGAAAACATATCATTAAAGAATCAAGTGGAAGACCTTCAGGAACAAATGAACTTGATTCAAGATGAGCTGGAAAAGAAAGGGCTGAGAATGAAAGTGATTGAAGAACCAGTAGGTCAACCTATTGATAATGAAGATAAAACCCCCAAATATTGAAGAGTTGAGCTGAAACATTTTTGATAAGGTTCATAGCTTGCAAAGGACTTAAATTTTGACTCAAAATATCAATTTTGAAGAAAATCATAAATTCTACAAATTTCGCCTTATTAGGTGGTTTCGTAGCATGCTTCAGGCTTGAAGGCCGAAAAACACTACGAAATTTATGAAGATTCTTGTTTACCTTTAAAATCAATTTTGTGAAGAATCAAGGAGGGAGCTTGACTATATTCATGATATTTTTTCATAAAAAATGTTTTTGACCAGCAAAGGTGGCAGAAGGATGGGTGAAAAGACAAAATTCAGTTTGCTACTAAACTACGCTACGAAACTATCTAAACTGCTATGTTTTTCAGAGAGAGGATTTTTAATTATTTTTGGAGGTTTAAACAACACATGGAAGGTCAATAAACCATCTTGAGACATCCAACCTATCAGTGGGCCATCCCAGCATAGACTCACAATTCGACATGAGTTTCACTCATCCAGCTTAGCATGAAGACCAAGATTAAAGTGGAGTTTATCTTTTCCTGAAAAGTAGGACTGTGTTTCCTAAATCTAGGAAGTACATTAAATTTTTAAGTGATGGTGAATGCTTCTCGAGCATTTTGTCCTTATCATGTAACCATCCCACTATTGAAAAAATTGAATGTAATAAATATGAAGTAGAGTCCTATTAGGAATGAAAGTCTTTAGAGACTATTTGTCTTTTATGTTCCAAGAATGTAGTTTTCAATTATGTTATGTGTCAAAGTTATAGTTCGATAATATAGCTATCTGGGAAGATCCTATGCAATGTAAAAGAGTCTATTTATAGACTGAACATCAAATATCAAATGGTTGGAGAATATTGTACCAAATTGCTACTCTGTAATGTTTTTTCATTTTTAGTAATATACAGTGATATTTTACTTCTAGACCTGAGATTCGAATGAGTTGTTCAATGTGTTGTATTCTCTATATCTTTCATGTTTAATCATCTACAGTGATTTTTATCTCTAATTAATCAGAACTCATGGTAACATGCTCTCACTTCCTTTAGAGGTTAAATTGTTGTGTTCTTCCTGTGTTGTGTGTATGTACCATCTTTTATTGAAACCTATATTTGCCTCAGTTTCCATAAGAATAATAATTGTCATTGAGTTTATTGATGTTGACCCCATAGACCAATGTTAGTAAGTATTTCATTTTTCAACCTGCAATCAATCAAAATCAAGTCATAGTTCATAGAGCTAGCCATCTAATAGAATTCCATTGAAAATCATAAGTCCCCTTTGAGAGAGCCCTCTCAAACTAAAGAGGCTAATCTTCAATTAAAAGTGGTTTGAAATATTTACATTAATTTGATTGGTGAGCATCCTATCAGAATCATTTTGGTGATAACAACTCAAACCCCTTTCCTATACCCTGCACCTCGTTTAGTCTTGCACCAAGCCATGGAAACCCTTAAATTTCTAAATATGGCTCTGGAAATGCATGTATGATATTTGGCACCCCAAAAAATGTTAGCAATCCTAGGCACCACATATATATTATTGATTACCTCACACCCCTCTGAGGAAGCCTTACCACCTCTAGTAACACTTGCATCAACACCAAAGGGCACCACCAAAAAGGGATAAATGTAAATTCAAGAAGAATGAAACTTTAGCCACATCTTCTCCTAGGGTAACTCCTCCATATGCATTATGCAACCTATAAGGACACCCTACTAATCCATTCTCATCATTAGAAGAGCTCAAAACCCCTCTTCATGCCTTGCAACCACCTTTACCTTCTCCCTCCCCTCTAGGCGAGAAGCCCATTGTCTCTCGCAATGAGGGATTATACATCGTACCATATGGAATGCCATATGTGCAAAATATGGGAATTACACCCATCATGTTGAGATTCAACAAGATGATGATCCTAGTGAAAATTAAGCACCTACACTAGGTGGGGCCCGCAGGTTAATTTTAGGTGATATGTCTATTTTTAGAATTTGGATCAAAGTCTATTTTTAGTGTAATCTATTTATAGATGGTTGAAAAAATTGCATGGATGGATGGGCATATATTTTTGGAATGCATGTGCGAATTTTTTTCATGGAATGAATGTCTAAAAATATAATGCATGTCGATTATTGTTAGACCTTAACAATAATTAGACAATAAATAATAATCTATTCTCTTGGAGCACTTGATTTAGGTTAACTGATGTGGAAAACTAGTTGACTAAAGGAATTTCGAGTTAAAAGGTTTGTTGGTGGGACATGCTAGTGGACTTTGTTGTAACTAAGTGATACAAAGTTGTAACAGAGTTGGATGTGTAGTTATGAGAGTTGTAAAGTATTTTAACTCAGTTAAGTGAGTTAAACTCAATTGTGCTAATTGTAACTAGTTAGTTGTAACTAATGATACACTAGTGAGAGATTAGTGAATTAAATATTGAATTAATTCATAAGGAGTGATCTTACATGCAATTGAATATTTACTACTATTAACTACATGCATGTTAGATCCAGTGGAGACCCAGTGGAGAGATAGGTGAAAGGGACAATTTGACTATTTGTTGTGACTATAGTGGTGCATTAAATGCAACTACACACACATTGGAGATGCCAATGAGGATTGCACAGTCAAGGCAAGGCAAGGCAAGATCGAATTCATTCAGGGTTCCTCTTCAGTAGGGATTGTGTAGTGGAGGTAGGTTGTCAAGAGGCAGTAAATTGGTGCATAGATATGCAAATTTATGCATGACAGTGTGCGACAATTGTATATTGTACTGAGAGCTCTTGGATTAGAGTTTTGTATGAGATTGTTTCATGATACATGATATATAAATAATATATGATAGTGGGGTTTTTAGCTTTATGCTTTCCCAGTAAAAACATCTGTATTATGTGTGATTGATATTTCTTCATGTGTTTGCAATTGGCGATTAAATTTCCGCAAGAATTTGAGTAGAAGGATTATGTATTTAACAGTGGCATATAATTGTTAGATCAGGAGAATCTGGCAATACATAATTGTATTAAAATTTCTACACATCATTGTCCTAAATAACCTCGATATTCGGATTGTTTGGTTGCACTTCATCAAGATAATATGGTAGCACCATTAGACGATGCACCCCAAACCATATATTGCATCTTCTCAGAAGAAAGCCAACAAGTAGCACACTCCTGTTATCTTTGCAATCATACCTCTAATTCCATTTCACTATCTACACGAAAGGATTAAAAACAACATGCTTCCACTCATAATACAACTCCTTCGTGCACCCTATGCAATGAATTGGTACATTTGATCAACCATTTCCCATCCATGAAAGATATTTTAAGTATCCTCCATGCTTCTTTCCCACCTACACCATTCGTACGTAAAGCAAACCCATCACGCAATCGGTCCCCATGTACTATTTGTGCACAATATGCACATCATAATTGTCATTACCCCTAACTCCCTAGGTTTTGGGAGGGGTGGGCTGATTTACAACAGACTGGTGTAGAATCACCCCTTCTTCATCCCTTACAACTCTCCTTTGCACATGCAGGAGACACTCCCTCCCCCTAGTGCTAATGAAACACAATACCATATTCACTTTATCTCTTCTTTAATAGGAGCAATTATTAATGTTGTCTGCTCATTGTTCCACGTTGTTGAGGTTGATTAGCCCATTGCAAATTCTGCACCATCCATGATTGCATGGACCCAACCTGTCTATGCATTGTCTTCATCTCTTGGTCCTACATTATCAAGTATGATATCATATCCCTACTTTTCAACTAGCACTTCTATGTTCCAACCAATCCCTCATGACCAATCAATACCTCCATCCCCATTTTTGAGTCTTTTTCATTCCAATGAAGATATTCCTGAGGCCATGATGGAACCAGAGTGTCCATGGGACACCATGCATCATCACTCTTTCTTCCTCCAAGAAAAATCATTTACCCCAAAGGATGATTCTGACGACACCATCTTCTTAGTTGAAACCAAGGATTTTTGGTCTGTAAGCCATGTAGATTGGTTCAAGCATCCCATACTAGCACTTGATGTGTTTGAAGAAGGGAACATGTCCAATTTGTAGAAATTTAATACAAAATATGTATTTCCTAGATTCTCTTGATCTAACAATTATATGCCACTGTTAAATATAGAATCGCTTATACAAAATCTTTGCAGAATTTGAAACACAATCACCAATCACAATATCATGAAGAAAGATCAATGACACATAACACAGATAATTTACCTGGGGAAATCATATAGCTAAAAACCCCACTATCTTCTATTATGTATTATATCATGGATCATGAAAAAATTACATACAAAGCTCTAATCCAAGAGCTCTCAGTACATGAGCTAACTGTCTCACTCTGTCATACAAAAATTGGCAAGTTCCTTAGCCAATTTACTGTCTCCAGACAGCCTGCCTCCACTGCGCAATCCCAATTGATAGCAATCCCTGAATGAATGGAATCCTACTTTCCTTGACTGTGAAATCCTCATGGGAACATCCAATGTGTGTGTGGTTGCATGTGTGCAACCGATAATGTCACAACTGATAGTCAATTGTTCCTTTCACCTACATCTCAACTAGGTCTCCACTGGATCTGACATGCATGCAGTTAATAGTAGTAAATCTTCAGTTGCATGTGAGGCTACTAATTGTGAATTAATTAATAATTAATTCACTTGATCTCTTACTGGTGTATCTTCAGTTACAACTAGCACAACTGAGTTTAAGTCACTTAACTGAGTTAAACTACTTTAAAACTTTCATAATTGCACTTCCAACTCTGTTACAACTTCGAATCACTCAGTTACAACTAAGTCCACTTGCATGTCCCACCAACCAACCACTCAACTCAAAATTCCTATAGCTAACTAATTTTCCACTTCAGTTAACTATTTCAAAGTGCTCATTGAGAATAGATTATTTTTTATTGTCCAACTATTATTAAGGGATAATAATAGTCGACATGCATCTATAAATAGATATGCAATCTATTAATAGAACTTGCACATACATCTATAAATAGACCTCATCTGTAAATAGAATTTTCTCATGCATCTATAGATATAAATCCACCTAAAAATAGCCTTAGCCTCCATCCTAGTTTAGGTGCATAATTTTCACTAGGATTTTCTTGTTGAATCTCAACACTCCCTCTCAACAAGAAAGGGATTATCCTTCACCCCGATCTTGTTTCTATGGTATTCTAATTTGTTCCTGGTGAGCGCCTTCATGATAATATCTACATCCTGATCCTCTGTAGGAATGTACTGAAGTAACATGATCTTCCTCTGCACACAATCTCTGAGATGATGGTACCAGATATTTATATGCTTAGATCGATCATGAAACACAAGATTAATCGAGAGTTTAATGCAACTCTGATTATCACAATGAATCACTCTCGGATCTAAATGATAACCAAACAAACCAACCAAGATCTTTCTCATCCAGATAGCCTCACATGCATATTGACTCACTGCCATGTATTTCGCTTCCGCTGAACTGAGTGCCACGGATCTCTGCTTCCTTTTGTACCAAGAAACAGTTGTAGATCCAATGCTAAAGATCCCCCCCTAATCTACTCTTTATGTCCAATGGGCTACCTGCCCAATCTGCATTCGTGAAGCCATTCAACTTCACCTCATCCATTTGTCAGTACCATAAACCATACTCTTATGTGCCCCTTAGGTATCTCAGGACATGCTTGTCTTCCTTCCAAAATAGCTTGGTAGGTTTAACTATAGCTCAACTCAGTTAGTTAACTGCATAGAAAATGTCAGGTCCCGTGTTCACTAGATACATTAGCGAACCCACTAATTGTCGATAGACAGTAGCATCCACTACCTCTCTAGAAGTAGCATCCTCTTTCCTCCAGTTTCCTGGAAGAGGAGTATCCATGGGTTTGAAGCCCTCCATATGAAACTTACCCAGTATCTCCCTTGCATACTTGCCTTGGGAAAAAAAAAATTCACCTTCTCGTTGCCATATTTCCAATCCAAGGAAATAATGGAGGCCCATATCCTTCATCTCGAACTCCTTTGCAAGGTCCTCCTTGCATAAGTGTATCAGCAACTCATCACCAGTCAATATTAAATCATAAACATAAAGAAAAATGATTAAAAGCTTACCCTCCACCACAATTTGGTATAGATTTTCATCTGCTTCAATTTTCGTGAAGCCCATTCCAGTGAAATAGTTTTCTATCCGAGTGTACCAAGCACAGGGTGCTTTCTTCAGCGCATACAACGCTCTTTTGAGTCGACACACATGCGACTCATTGTTGAAGATCTCAAATCCTTTAGGATGCTCTATGTACACCTCTTCCTCAATGATCCCATTAAGAAACGTGGTATTTACATCCATCTGATGCATGTGCCATCCCATCTGCGCTGAGAGAGCAAGGATGGTCCTTATGGAAGAATACCTTGCGATAGGTTAAAAGGTCTCTTCATAATCTATCCCCTCGATCTGTGAGAAGCCTTAAGCCAAAAATTTGGCCTTTTATTTCTCAACACTCCCATCGGCAGCTTTCTTTACCTTGTAGATCTATCTCGAACCTTGATCAAATTTGGATCAAGGCCTAAAATAGCTAAAAATTTGAAGTTCTAAAAAATGCTTGAAACTAGGATTGTTACATAGATATCATCTTCCTGATTCCAGCGCTATAAACGGTTCGAAAAATTGACACCGTATGAAGAAGTTATTGCACTTTGAATGCCGAGTGGGTCTAGCGAAACGCGGAGGGGCCAACCCTCCTCCCATGGAACCTCATCACGTGACTAGCAGGGGAGCTTAATGTTAAGTGCGCTTAAGATGCCTAATCCCAGGTTTAATATTTAATTAAGCTTTAATTAACTAGAGTTTAATATGGTGGAGATTCCATAGGTTCCCCCAAATTTAAGCGGACTTCCACTTTTAGTGGAGTTAACTCGCAGAGTTCCCAAATTTAGTGAAGAAAATTGGGGCAAAATTGTTTTGGTCATAACTCACTCAATTTTCGATCATTTTGAGAGTGCCAATAGTAAATTTCAACTATATTAGACATTATATACTCATTTATGAGGGTTTCAGAGCCATCATAGAACTTTTGTGTAGGTTTTTGCTTCAGTGAAGTTCAAGGGGCCATTAGGGCCACCAGGAGGCAGCAACACTTTGAGGCCTAGCCAGGGGAGCTAGAGGCCTTATTTAGAAATCCAATAGTCAATTTTGGATGTTTCAAATGTTCTGGAACTAATGGTGTGGTTTGTAGAGCATATAGAGGACTTTTTAAGGCCGATATGCTTCAGTGAATTTCCAAGGGCCACTAGAGTCATATTTTTCCAGCAGCAGTTCAGGGCCTATGCAGGGCAACTAGAGACCACATGCAACGAACCAATAGTCATTTCTGATTGTAAACAACGTTCTAAATCCATTTAAGGAGGTTGAAAAATCTTTTGAGGAATTCTAGAGGTCGAGACCCATCAGAGAATTTTTCAGTGACCCTAGTGCCAGGGGGTGCTGACAGGTGTTGGAGGCGAAACCAGAGCATCCAGAGGCCATTTTTAGTGAAAAAATAGTCTATCCTAACTAATTTTGGAATTATAAATCTAATGAAGGGATTTTCAGAGCCATTTGAATACTTCTAGAGCTTGAGAAGCTAGAAGGAAGTTTTGGGCAACCTAGGGAAAACAGTGGAGGAAGGCCTAGTTTAGGGATGTAATGATCGTTTCGAGCAAATTATAAGTCGATATTTGGTGTCTGATGTGTGCTAGAGATAGTAGGTGTGGTTTAAGGTACAAAAGAATAATTCTGAAGGAGTTAGTGCCATGGAGAAGCTTAGTGTAGCTCAGTGCACTGACAGAAGGAATCAAGTCTAAGGGGGCCTAAATATGTTTGCAGAGTGAGGACAACCATGGCAGGGAGATAGATGGTATTCTAAGCCCTTTGGTTCAGTTCAATAACCATTGGAGTTAAGTGTGGAACTTGTAAAATAAACTTTACCATATTCCCAAAGAGCCAAGTCAAGTTGACAAAAGCTTAAGGAGACGTAGCCCACGATATTCAAGTGAAGTCCTAGATTAATTTTGTTGTTATGTGTGGATGTTTTATTGCTGCATTATATTTCTGTTACACATGTTTAATTTTAGCAAAAAGAAATGGAGTTACGACACTTAAACAGTAAAAAATCATACATCTCTTTCAAGTAATAATTCTACAAATTTTCAAGTATAAGCTAGATCTTTTATTTGTTTAACTGAGTGGGAGGTCCTTGAAAAGAATAACAAGTTATCCAACCCATTTTTAGATCAGGTTGGTATCAGAGAATAGTTTATTTATTGAAATAGCACTTGGTTTCTTGATTGACATAGCAATATCTTGCTTGTTTGACTTGAAATGTGTTTAAACAGTCCAAAAGATTGATTTTTTTACTGTTTGCAAACTGACTATTGCTTGAGTTTGGTAGAGGTGAAGGGAAAGCTACTGATAGCTAAGTCCGGGAGAGGACAAGATGGAAGAAAGGATTGAATGCATATTCCTTACCCAAAGGACCTCAAGGCCACACTTGAATAACAAACCCTTTTTTCGATTGTTTGTTTGCAAAAGGCTGCTTGAATAAGAGTTGGTCTCTATAGCCATTTTGTTCAAAAGCTTTTTCAATAGTTTTGAAAGCTTTGTGAATTTTGTTGAAGTTTCTTTAGTTCATTTTCATGATGACAACTTCATCAAGTGAGGTTTCAAAATCCTCCTCTTTCACAAGATTATTCGATGAACATATGAAGTGAGACTTCTACATCCTAAAGGACATGGTGCAAATTTTGTTTGAAGATAGAAGAGAAAGCATTGTACTTCATGAGAAATTGTTTGCTATGAAGCAAGAGAAGGAAGAAATTGTTCAAAGAATGCATGAGATGGAGATGAAGCTCCATAAAGCACAAGAGGCTTTTACCAAGAACATGCATGAAGCAGAGGTAATTCATTCTAATTTGTCTTTAGTTTCCTCATCAAAAATAAGTGTTGGTTCATTGAAAAGCACACTAGAGGTATAGGGTCCAAGTTAATGTTTAAAATGGGCTATGAAGGCAAGGGTTTAGGTAAGCATGCACAAGGCATGGTTGATCCTATTTTGGTTGAGGAACGACCTAAGAAATTTGGTCTTGGTTATGTTCAATCTAATGGTGAAGACTCCAAAGCCATGAAGGCATGTGAGGCAATTACAAAAAGAAATTTTGTCGCAAGTTCTAAATTACAAATATGTCAAGTTTGTTTCCAAGTTGATTGCCATTGTTTGAAGCCTATGTTGTAGCAAGAAGATTATAGACATGCAGCTTATGGAAATCATGCGAGTTAGGACAGTTTTCAACACAAGAATGATGATGTTAGCCTGCAAAAAAAAGTTGGAACCTCTACTAGTTCATCTCCTTAAAAAGGAAAAAAATATGGACTTGAAAAGCAATATGCGAGGTATAATTCTTCCCATAGTCAAGTTGATTATGTTTCTGCAAGGCATGACAATTATGCATGCTTAAAAGGAAGAAATAGTTTTTGTGCATATTGTGGTCGGTGTAACTATGTTGTTTCGAGACACTGGATGAGGAAGAAGGCATACAAGAAGCAGTTGAGGCAAAGGAAACTAGCAAAGAAAGTGCATAAGACTTTCACACATTTCCATAAGAGGGGACATGTTGTTTCCCAATGTTGGACATCGCATCCAACTAGTCGTCCCAAGCACATGAGGCAAGAGGACAGAAAGACTGGAGAAACTGGAACCAAGGATTCCATCATTGATGTGAGAATGGATGTTTCACATGAAGAATATTTGCAGCAGCAAAAGACACCGTGGAAGTGGCTTGGTAAGAAGTGGTTTGACTTCTTAACACAGTAAGACATACTTTCATTTGTACATATGCATATTTCAGTTATTTATGCATGTATATATGTTGTAATCTCAAGTTTGTTTGAGCCACCTTGGATCAATGATCAAGGCAGCGATGTTCAGCTACCTTTTTCAAATTTCTCGCCAGAAATTTCTGAGTGAGTTCAAGGAAGACAATTCTTGACAAAAGGACAAGAGCATCCAAGAAGGGGAAGTGTTGACTACCTTCAAGTTGGGTTCAAAGGCACTAAGCCATGCAAGGCAAAGTGGAAAAAGGCTAGAAAAGTGAGGGTGATGTACTCTCACCTACTAAACAGATCAGGTAATCAGTCTTTTTGGGTCCAAAAGATTCCCAATGGGGAGGTGTGATCAAATTTGGATCAGGGCCTAAAAGTAGCTAAAAATTCAAAGTTCTCATAAATGCTTGAAAACAAGATTTTTATGTAGATCTTGTCTTCCTGATTCCGGTGTCGTGAACAGTTCGAAAAAATAACACCGTATGAAGAATTTATTGCACTTTGAATGTTGAGTGGGTCTAGCAGAGCGTGGAGGGGCCAACCCTCCTCCCATGGAACCTCATCACGTGACCAACAGGGGAGCTTAATGTTAAGGGTGCTTAAGGTGCCTAATCCTAGGTTTAATATTTAATTAAACTTAATTTAAGTGGATTTTAATATGGCGGAGATTCTAGAAATGCCCCCAAATTTAGGTGGACTTCCACTTTTAGTGGAGTTAACTAGTAGAGTTCCCAAATTTAGTGGAGAAAATTGGGGCAAAGTTGTTTTGGTCATAACTCACTCAATGTTCGACCATTTTGAGAGTACCAATAGTAAATTTAGACTATATTAGACATTATAGACTCATTGGTGAGGGTTGCAAAGCCATCAAAGAACTTTTGAGTAGGTTTTTGCTTCAGTGAAGTTCAAGGGGCCACTAGGGCCACCAAGAGGCAACAACAATTTGAATCCTAACCAAGGGAGCTAGAGGCCTTATTCAGAAATCCAATCATAAATTTTGGATGTTTCAAATGTTTTGGAACTAATGGTGTGGTTTTCAGAGCCTGTAGAGTAATTTTGAAGGTCGAGGTGCTTCAATGAAGTTCCAGGGGCCACTAGTGCCATCTTTTGCCAGCAGTAGTTCAGGGCCTAGCCAGGACAGTTGGAAACCATATGCAGCGAAAAAAATAGTCATTTATGACTGTAAACAGCATTGTGAATCCATTTAAGGAGGTTGCAAAAGCTTTTGAGGACTTTAGAGGTTGAGAACCCATCAAAGAAGTTTTCAATGACCCTAGTGCCAGGGGGTGCCAACAGGTGTTGGAGGCGAAACCAGAGCAGCCAGAGGCCATTTTCAGTGAACAAATAGTCTATCCTAACTAATTTTGGCATTCTAAATCTAATGAAGGGATTTTCATAGCCATTTGAAGACTTCTAGAGCTTGAGAATCTAGAAGGAATTTTTTGGCAGCCTAGGGCAAATCATGGAGGAAGGCCTAGTTTAGGGATGCAGTGCTCGTTTTGAGTAAATTATTAGTTGATATTTGGTGTCTGATGTGTGCTGGAGACATTAGGTGTGGTTTCAGGGACAGAAGAATAATTCTGAAGGAGTTATTTCCATGGAGAAGCTTAGTGTAGCTCAGTGCACTGACAGAAGGAATCAAGTCTAAGGGAGCTTAAATCTGTTTGTAGGGTGAGGACAGCCATGACAGGGAGATAGATGTTATTCTAAGCCCTTTGGTTTAGTTCAGTAACCATTGGAGTTAAGTGTGGAACTTGTAAAAGAAAATTTACCATAATCCCAAAGAGCCAAGTCAATTTGACAAAAGCTTAAGGAAACATAGCCCATGATATTCGGGTGAACTCCTAGATTAATTTTGTTGCTATGTATGGATGTTTTATTTCTGCATTATATTGCTATTACACATGTTTAATTTCAACAAAAACAAATGGACTTAAGACACTTAAAAAATTAAAAATCATACATCCCTTTCAAGTAATAATTCTGCAAATTGTCAAGTATAAGCTAGATATTTTATTTGTTTAACTGAGTGGGAGGTTCTTGAAAAGCATAACAAGTTATCCAACCCATTTTTAGATCAAACCTACCAATAATTTATCAACCGGCCTTGAAACAATTTCCCAAGCACTGTTTTTGACAATGGAGTCATACTCCTCCACCATTGCATCTACCCATGTGAGCTCCTGTGCTACTTCCCGAAAGTAAGATGGTTCAGTCACATATATTTGCTCATGAGAGCCATGTATCCAGTAAATCGGTCAAGAGACTGTCTTTGTCTGTGTTGTGAAGTAGGTACTCCTACATCCTATGCAACATCAAGTCTCATCCTATCAGCTTTTGTGGTACGCCTTCTGTCAGTTCTGGTGGTTGGCTCTGCGTGAGTGGACTCCTCCACTCTATGAACCTCCTCCTATGGCTGATCCACATTACAGAATCATCTTTGGGAATCAACAGTTCCTCCTCTGCATGCAAGTCCATCTCCCTCTCAAGTAACAACCGCATGGTTTTCCCTTCATCGAATCGCACCACATTCATTTCATTGTTTGGAAAATACACACAAAATTATGGGGTGTTTCATTGTACCCCACAAAAATCGCAACTTCAGCAGTTGGCTCCAGCTTCTTCCTAGCATCCTTGGTCACATGCACATAAACAGATGAGCCAAAAATCTTAAAGTGTGAAACATCTGGTTTCTTACCACTGAAATATTCTTCAAGTGTACTCATGCCAAGTACTCTATGAGGACAATGGTTTTGCACATAAACCGCAGTGTTGCACGCTTCCGCTCACAAATGCATTGGTAGGCCCTGATCATGCAACATTGCTCATGCTGCACCCACGATCGTTCTATTCTTCCTCTCCATGACCCCATTTTTCTGTGGGTTATGAGGCGCTATGAGTTCTCTTTGAATTCCTTCTTTGCTACAGAAGTTTTTGAATTTGTTAGAGATGTATTCTCCACCATTATCGCTCTTTAGAGCCTTCACTTTCTTCCCCGACTCTTTCTCCACCAATGCCTTAAACTCATAGAATTTTGAGAATGTTTGATCCTTCTTCTACATGAAGAAGATCCAACATTTACGAGAAAATTCATCAACAAAAATAACAAAGTACTTATGTTTTGTTGTTGAAGCAACCGGAAACGATTCACACACGTCTGTGTGAACTCTCTCAAGGATCCCCGGAGCTCGGTTCTCCTTTTCATGAAAGGTTTAATTTACATACTTCCCCATGTTGCAACCCTTGCATTGATCCAATTGAGCAAGTTTTCCCATTGTAAGTCCAGTAGATATTTGCTGCATGACTTTCAAGGCTCTATGATAAAGATGGCCAAATCTCCTGTGCCATAATTCGCCCTCATCCTGGCTCACCACTTTTTTTTCCTTGCCCATCATGGTAGCACAACCATCTACCTTTAGCTTGTAGATACTCTTAACTCGAAACCCTGTCCTCTTGGCTTGACCCGTTGTTTTAAGTCATAGGAAAGCTTTTCCATCGCTGAAAACAACGTCATAACTTCTTTCCTCCAACATTGTGACTAAGACCAAATTTTTCTTCAGACCTGGAACATGCATAATATCTTTCAATTGAGATGGTTTACCTAACTCCCTCTGAAAGGTAATGGTACCAATTCCAGTCACACTATATCGTCCATCACCACCCATCTCTATATGCATTTGGAGATCTTTCTCCTCCAAGTCACTGAAAAGTTTGTATCTCTCTTCAAGTGAAAGGAAGCACCACTATCCAAATACCACATTGATCCCAATGCACTTGACACCATGCATACGATAAAAGAGAAGTCAAGATCAAATTGCGAGGCAAGGGCCTCACTAGCTACAGCTCCAACAACCTTCTTGTTTTTCTTCTTTTGTGGACAGTTTGTAGCAAGATGCCATGTTCGTGATAGTGAAAACACTTCACCTTGGACATATTTAGCTTCTTGCCTTTAGACTCAGATTTAGAATTGAATTTCTTCCCATTCCCCTTCTTCACCTTAGTAGCGAAAGCACAATCCTCTTCATCATCATGCTTTGATGAAGAGCCATCTCTGGTGCTCCGGCCAAACTCCTCCTATACTAGATCCGACCACAGTCGTTCCCAATCCAGAAATTTTTCCTATCCGTTGACAGAGTCTTCATAACTGTGCCAACTGTTAGGAAGTCCAAGAGAGGCAAGCTCACCAAATCATCATCAACAATAGTTATTCCCACACTCCCCAGTTCATCCCAACATTGGACAAACTTTGTGAGATACTTTGGAATGTTGTTGCCCTTTTCTATCTTGATCTTTATGAGTTTATCTTTGAGCCCCGATATCCTATGGTCGCTGCTGCTTTGGAATAGATCCGTCAAAGCCTTCCACATAGCATATGGTGTGGATTTCCCATGAAGGCTTGAGGCAATGTGGTCTCGTACACCCTCCAATAGGATCCTCCTCGCCTTTTCCACTTTCTTTCTCCATGCATCAAGATTTGAAACATCTGCAACATCTGGCTTAGGAACATATTTTTCAATGAATTCCTTAAAGCCATTGTCTTCAAGTATTGCCTCCATCCTGTCCTTCCAAGAAATGTAGTTCGATCTTCCCTCAAGTGCATACTCTAACCTCAAGTCATTGAAATCCATTTCGATCTTGAATCAGTTGTAGTGCCAAGAAATACTTTCTGTAAATTTGAATTCTTTCCACCAACAGGCTCAGCTCCTGCTTCAAAATTGAAATTTCTTGTGCTTCGATACCATGTAGAAATTTAATACAAAATATGTATTGCTTGTATTCTACTGATCTAACAATTATATGTCATTGTTAAATACAGAATCGCTTCTATAAAATCTTTGAGGAATTTGAAACAAAATCACCAATCACAATATCATGAAGAAATATCAATCACACATAAGACAGATAATTTACCCAGGGAAAACATATAGCTGAAACCCCACTATATTCTATTATGTATTATATCATGGATCATGAAACAATTACATACAAAGCTCTAATCCAAGAGCTCTTAGTACATGAGCTAACTGTCTCACACTATCATACAAAAATTGGCAAGTTCCTTAGCCAATTTATTGTCTCTAGACATCCTGCCTCCACTGCACAATCCTAGTTGATAGCAATCCCTAAATGAATGGAATCCTGCTTGCCTTGACTGCACAATCATCATGGGCACATCCAATGTGTGTGTGGTTGCATGTGTGCAACTTATAATGTCACAAATGATAGTCAACTATCCCTTTCACCTACATCTCAACTGGGTCTCACTAGATTTGACATGCATGCAGTTAAGAGTAGTAAATCTTCAGTTTCATGTGAGGCCACTGATTTTGAATTAATTAATAATTAATTCACTTGTGCTCTCACTAGTGTATCTTCAATTACAACTAGCACAACTGAGTTTAACTCACTTAACTGAGTTAAACTACTTTACAACTTTCATAATTTCACTTCCAACTCTATTACAACTTTGAATCACTTAGTTACAACTAAGTCCACTTGCATATCCCACCAACCAACCACTCAGCTCGAAATTCCTATAGCTAACTAATTTTCCACTTCAGTTAAGTATTTCCAAGTGCTCATTGAGAATAGATTATTGTTTATTGTCCAACTATTATTAAGGGATAATAATAGTCGACATGCATCTATAAATAGACATGCAATCTATAAATAGAAATTGCACATACATCTATAAATAGATATTCTCATGCATCTATAAATAGACATCCACCTAAAAATAGCCTAAGGCTCCATCCTAGTGTAGGTGCATAATTTTCACTACGATTTTCTTGTTGAATCTCAACACAATTTCTCACCTACCATTAAGGTTGATATCTCGACCAAGCTTGACATCGTCAAAGAGATATTGCTAGGGGAAACATGTTCACCCGAAGAAGAGAGGGGGTATCACAATGGCTTACTTCGCTGTCCTTGCTAGTTGAAAGGGTACTATGATTGACCGAAAACTCACGTACATGCTCTAGGTCCACACCAAGCGCCATGTCAGGGAAGTACAAAAGAGGTGCCAATGTGGGCCCTATCGCCCTTACATATGTTATTTTTTCCAATCTTCTAGAGGCCTATATGGCAGAGCATGAGTTTTATTTTCCACACTGTCAATGGCATTAGGATCAATACACTTCCATATTCAACATGGTACCCTCCTTTCATTTCATCAAAAGTTTATGTTTTTGGGTCCATTTCACACTGAGAGGAATCATCAGGTGTGCCTTCTTGTCATTTTGGTTACATTTTCTACAATATTTCTAGTATACATCTAATTTTATGAAGATTCTTTCACTTGTGGGATTGGTTTCAAAGTTGCAAGTTATTTTCAAAATTCACAAACAAAATAAGACCACTCATGCACAAATCGATAGCTAAGGTATCATTCTCCACTGACATGATAGTTTCCCTCTGAAACATTGCATATCTTGATAACATATCTATTGAGTTAGCCATAGGGTCCTCCATCTTGGCCATGTTTACCGTCACCTTCCACTTTCACTCAATAAATGTTTGTGTTGGTTGATAGAGCTTTATGCACCCACATGGATTACCTTATTTAGTCATTCCCATTGCACTATATGTATCTATGACCATTCTCTCTAGCCCAGGAGCCATTCATTTGCATGACATTGAATTCAAATCTCATCTCTCTTCTTCACCTTCTTGCTTACCACCTCCTCCTGGGCCCACCATTATTTTCAAATCATCACGAATGCACCACCACATCCTGCACTTGGCCTACTATGCCCCACATCAAATTAGACCATATGCGTTAACACATTAGTTTCAATCATCCCACTCCAAGACCAGCCAATGGGGCCCCTACTCTCTGCAGATTCCCACCTGAGTCATTAAGTAGGCCACCATATTCTTGGGGCCCCCACTCTCTCCGGATTCCCACCTGAGTCATTAAGCAGGCCACCATGTTCTTAGGGCACCCATATCCGAGTTTGTACATCCCAAACCACTTTAAATATTTTTTTGGCAAGTGTACAAAGATTATTTTGGAAAATGGTTCTCACTCATATTTTTGTGTCAATTACTCAGTGGAAATCCCTAGTCGCCCTTAATTTGAGCTCACATTCCTCTAACCTCATACCAACATTATTAATCACCATTTATTCACTAATTCATTGTGACTGTCAAAACATGCATATACCTACCCTAGACGTCCTCTCGAACCCAAGGGCCTATCCTTCTGAGTTTTTTTTTTTGACTGCCACCACTCACATTATAGCTCCAACTTTAGGTATTTTTCAATATCCCTCCTATATTGTCAATCTCTGATATCACACCTTTGACCCATTATGTTGATATACCTACCTCAACTTCATATAGACTTTCTAGAACCATTTTACGGATAGTTAGTGCTTTTTGTTGACACTAGAACTCACCTTCCAGAATCGAAGTAGTACCTTGGTTTCTTCCTACCTTTTTGGGACAATATTGGGTCAAACAATGGGAAACCTGGTTGCATAATTATTTCACCAATGCCCCTCATGTTTGACCCCAACACAAGTTTTCACATCAGTGGTGTATCATAGTTTATGACTGTTGTCATTCTTTCATCTAGTCAAAGACCCATATGTTTAGATCACACCTCCTTCAACAATACTTTGTATATGATGCATGAGGGCACCCAATTAATATATTTGATAGAGATGCCCCTGAGGGCAAGAGAAGTTATATTCTTCCACTGACAACACATCAACCACTTCAACGTTGATTTGACAAGATTTTTGTGTATTCGTAATATTTTAGTCAAAGTCATCATAATGAGCATGGGATGTGCCTGCCTCGTATAGACACTTATTGTATCAATATTTATTTTGAGCATGGTTTTATTTGGGTTCTCAGTATAGTTATTATCCCTTAACATCTCCACAACAAGTTTCTCTCTCACATGAATTCAGTGGGACACATCGTTATGAACAAGAAAACGTGGTGTATTTCAGCTATACGCTTGATCGTAACCTCATGCATAAGAGGGGAAATGTTATTATGAAAAAATGATACACCCATTTATACATAATAGATGGCACTTAGAGTCAGTAAGAAACATGTACAATTGGCACATTTTCAGTTGAAAACACTACAAATAAAAAAATTGTTCTCATATGGTTTGTTAAAAAAATCAACCCTCGCGAGTGCTCCAAAGATAATTTGACACACCCTCACGAATTTTTCTTTGATAATATTGAGGGTTGAAAAAATCACAATCAACACCTCAGAAGACACATTGCTCGAAGTAGGCTCAACCCCTTGACATGGCAGGGCTGACCATTCAAGCCTTGAGGATCAAGAAGCCTTAATCGAAGAATGGTGGTAACTCCCATCTAATTTATGAACCAAACTATATAATTTATGAGCCAAAGGAGGGAGAGAGTGTTTCAAAAACTCTATAAATCCAAGAGGATGGAAAGTCAAGAAAAAAGAAGTGGTGAATTTTTATGCTGCCAAATTTTCCCAAAGCAATAAAGTATTCCAATGCCAAGATGATTCCAACATTGAGAGAGTTTCTTCTTTTCTTCTTTGAGAGAGCAAGAGGTTGAGAAAGAGGTTGAGAAAGGGAAATTATTTATAAGGGACATTGAACACCATTGATCAAATCTCTTCAAGTTTCTTTAAAATCTATTTGTAACTCTTCCACTATCGATAATCAATATAAAGGATCATTTTCCCATTACTTTGTTGGTTTTTTTTGCTTCGTATTGTTGTTTTAATTTTTGTTTTCGTGCATTGTTTTCATCTAATTTAATTTTTTTTGGCTTATATTTGATCACTAACATCATCAATTGCTTGTGTATCTTCTTGCAGGATTGAATCAACTACCAGATAAGAGAATTTGGGACACTTGTGTTACCAAAGTCAACACACACCAGGGAAGGAAGTTGTTGCTTCATTCAAGAGGTTGTCACCTTCTTCCATTAGTAGCTAGTAAATTATTAGGGGTTGTAGCTCCTTATAGTAGTGGATGGTAATTATTACAGGCTGTAGCTCCTAGTAGTAGCTAGTAAAACTAGAAGTTGTAGCTTCCTTAAAGAGATAAATCAATTGTTAATATAAATCTTGTGTACTTTTGATGTGATATTTTTGGTTAATGCTCTATGATACTAAATTGTAAGAAAAAGTGAAATACTAATTCACCACCCTCTTAGTATTTCCAACAAAGATCTCACAAAATTCAATTCCCTCTACCTAGGAATATTTTTTAACTACTAACTAAGCTTCGTATTTCTCTACTTTTCCTTTTGTATTCAACTTCTTCTTAGATACCTATTTGTGATTAATGAGTTTTATTCCACCTAATAACTCTACTAGATTCCAAACCTCATTCTTGTCCAAGGCTACCATTTCTTCAACCATGGCCTTTTTCCAAAGTTTTCCATCATTTTAATATAATTCATCTCTAACAGTTCTATGATCGTCATCAACAAAAACAAAGAAAAAATTGAACGAAAATTAAGTGGAGTATACCTTTTTAGTCGCCTTATTTTTGAACGGGTCTTGAGCATGTGGTTCTTCTTCTATTGATTCTCATTCTTCTGTAGAGATTGATTCATAATCCTTCAATTCAAACGATATCTTCTTCAGTTTTTTCTCCCTTGGTAGGAATTCCTATTTGACAACATCTTTGATTTCTCTAAATACTACATCTCGACTATACACATTTTTTCTTAGTTTATGGGTTCCAAAGCTTATAACCTTTTAGACCATATCTACGTCCAATAGAGGTGCACCTTTCTTCTTTCTTATCTAGCTTACTCTTATTCTCCTTTGGAACATGAACATAAACATCACAACCAAATACCTTGAAATTCCTAAAGAGGATTTTTTACCAGTCCATACCTCATGTGGATTCTTTTCATCCAATACTGATGAGGGTGTTCTATTTACCAAGTAACATGTACTGTTCATTTCCTCTGCTGATATTTATTCTTGTCCTAGCACAGTACCACTAAGCATGCTCCTTGCTTTCTACATCAATGTCTTGTTCATCATTTATGTTGTTCCATTTTCTTGAGGTGTGTATGGAGTAGTGTTTAGCCTTTCTATAAAACACTTCTTACAGAACTTTTTGAGTTGATTCCTATAGAATTTGTAGAATTCTCCACCATTATCTATTCTCAACACCTTAATTTTACTCTAATTGATTTTCCAAAACTCTTTAAATTTTCAAAGACTTCAGATTTATTCCTAAGGAAATAAATCCTTGTATTCCTCGAGAATTCATCTATAAATGAGACATAATACATAGATTTACCCAGTGATGAAACCAACATAGGTCCAAACACATCATTGCGGACCAACTGTAATATTCCCTCTACCCTTGTAGCACTAAAGGATAGTCTTATGTGATTCTTCTTCCCATATAAACAATTTTCACATAAATAAGACTCCAGATAACTATTAAAAATACCTTCTATCATACCATTACAATGTATTACTCGAAGTCGCTTCTCTCTAATATGCCCTAGTCTTTGATGCCACAACATAGTCATCTCTCTAGAGATTGTAGGAGTTTTTTTTTCTTTATCTCCCCTCACAAGAACAACATAATCATTGTGCCCATCACTACCAGTGCTTCCAATAGCTTATACAATGTTTCAATCCAAACTCCTCTTAGCAATACCATTTTTTCTCGAACCATCCTGCAAGTATCCTTTTCAAACACTATTTTTACACCTGCATCTATCATCTTGCTTACAAAAATCAAATTTCTGGGAAATCTTGAGATGTGCAGAACACCAAGGAGTGTTCTAATCCTTCCACCCGTGTGCTTCAACTTGAATTTTCCTCATTCTATGATTCTATCTATTGATTCATCTCATAGGAAGACATCACCACTATCATTTCTTTCATATTAACAAAAACACTGTGTATGATGAGTCATAAGAAAGGATGCCCTTGAGCTAACCAACCATGCCTTATGATCTACATGGGTATTGAGGAAGTTAGGTACACATCCCCTTCTTCATATGAGGAGGTTTTTGCTTCTATGGAAGCAACATCATTAGATCCCTTCCCTTTCTCAACAATTTTGGATTTACAATATATCTTGTAATGCCCTTTTTTTCGCATCTCCAACAAAAATTTACGAATTTTCTTGTAGACTTAGATCTTCCTCTAGATTTAGATCTCCAACTTAAGGACTTGTTTTTATTTCTATTTTGGGAGTGTTCTCTTATAGACAAGGTATATGTGCTCTAAGTTTCCATGCTTTTCCATCTCATCTCCTCTGATAACATGGATGAGACTATTTTCAAAGTTTAAAGTAGTTGGATTACTACCTATAGCAACAACCAAACTATCTCACGAGTCTAGTGAAGAACACAACAAATTGATACACTCATCTTCATCTGAAATCTTAATATGAAAATATATTTACTGACTTACCATAGTATTGAACATGTTAATATTTTTTTCCATTCAATCTTCATTCTTCATCCTTAGGTTATACATTTTTTTTGTAGCAACATTTTGTTCACTAGGGACTTACACTGATACAAAGTCCCTAACTTGTTCCATAATGCCTTCATTGTAACTTCTCCCGAAACATTTTCTAATACTAAATCTGAGAGGCATAATCCTATTGTGCTCTTTTCCTTTCGATACAACTTGGTCCAATTTTCTATCAACATAGGTGTAATACAAGGATCCACAATGATCCACTAATCTTTGTCCACTAATAAATATTTCATTTTGACCTTCCACAACTCAAAACTCTGTGCATTGAATTTCTTGATCTCTATCTTTGAACTACTTGCCATTTCCTTTCACCACATGAATCAATTTTGCAGATCTCCCATTATAATATGGTTTACCACAGGCCTAAGAAAAACCCCATAGCCACAAAGTCATCCATTGAAGCCAAAATTATTTAATACCAAATGAAGGCTTTAACCTTGTACAATTAAATTTTGCAAACAGATTCTTAATAAAATAGAAAATATGCAATATCAAATACTCATTAACACACAATTTTTACCTTGTACACCCAAATCGGGAAAACCACATATGTTTTTCAATATATTCATCTTTACACACACACACACATATAAACCACCAATCCATTTACCCTAGATCAAAATGCAACCATAGTTTTTTAATCGAAATTAGAAAACTATGGGTTAGACCACTATGCACCAAAAAATCGCTAGAGGAGAAAAATGTGTGCCAAAAACTACCTCTCTTTTTAGGGGAGGGAGGGCAATGCTCTTTAAATCCCCACACATGGAGCTTCTGCCTCGTTGCAAACTCCCCTAGCAAGGGGGGCTTCACCTCCCCACGATCCCTCTTAAACAAGGGGAGTTCACACACTCCCTATGACCACTTAACTACATCCGATGCAACATACAACACATGTGAATAGTCGCATAAAGAATATAACACATAACCAACACTCGTAAGATTCAAAAAATTTGCAATGTAAATTCCACCCCACCCAAATACATCATCCCATACAATCTCTTATTGTACTTGTCCAAAGCTTTGGAGAGATTCTTCTCATTCTTGCAAATCATTGTCTAATTTTGAGGAATACCCCATAACAAAGTGATAGCTAGTGGAAATACTAGAGCCGAACAAGGGGAATTATATGTCTAACACTTCCTAAAGGCCCAATGGTTCCTTATGTTGTGTACTTCTATGCAATATACTAGATGATGGGCCTTGAGTTAAAGAGACTAAAGTCACCATCTTGGAACACAAGTGCTTTCCTGAAGCGTTGCATGGCCAAAAACTAGGGCATTTTATGCACAATATTATACCCATGCCATACAGCACTTATCAATAATTTATTTTCCCAAAGTAGGTAGGTGGGACTACCTAGGGGTTTTGAACTAGTAACCTTAGCATCAAGAAGTATCTTAACAACACACCCAATCACCATCTATTCAAAGCCTCACAGATAGTATCTATGAATGCTATTCATATAAATCTATTTATATTTTGTGAAACTTTTAGCTTCACTTAGCTAAATTTATCACCATCTATTCAACGCCTCACAAACAACCTCTATGAATGTTATTCATATAAATCTATTTATATTTTGTGAAACTTTTAGATTCACTTGGCTAAATTTGTCATCGCCTTACATTAGATGGAATGGTGGAGTTATGTTCTCTCTTGTTTGCAGTTTGTGAAGTGGTTACAAGCCTTTGATCTCCAGTCAATCAAGTAACTTAAAAATCTTGTATCTCCCAGCTTGAGCTATCTTATTCTTCCCTGCAAATAGAAAAATAAAAGCCAACTGTTACCTTAAAACATTTCAAATAGCAAAGCTTGCACTGTGCAACCCTTTATTAATGTTTCTGCATGCTTTTTTGTATATCTTTGTGATCAGTACAGCCCTTTACAAATGTTTTTATACGTACTTGTAAATCTAAATAGATTTTACACGGACTTTGTAGATCTCTGAGATCAATATAGTGTTTTAAAAATGGTTTTAGATTCACTTGCAAATGTGAATAGAATGTGAAGGATAAGGAGTTAAAGAAAAAGGTTGGGTGGCATAGCCAGTAATCACAAACATTCACAAACGAACGATGTAGAGAATATGACACTTGCTTGGATGTAAAAAAGATAAAAAAATATGCAAAGCATGTTCAGGTGTGTGTGAAGCATATGTGGAAAAGAAGAGATGCCAGTTATAAAACACTGCCATAGAATTTCATAATCTGGAACCATAGGAATACTTATTTTTTATATCATACTGTTCCTCTATACATGTAGAGAGATCAAATGTCTTGTGTAGAGCAATCTGCAACAGCATTACTTCTCGGATTCAATACCTTTGGCATAAAATACACCCACTGGAATTTTTCCAACATGATCTTAGGATACTATATCCCTATACATCCAGTTATTTGACAAGTAGAAACGTACAAGAGCTAGCTTGCAAGATCATTGTTTTTGAGGTTTTCTTTATTTGAAGAAACTGTGGGGTTATTTGTCTTCCAAAACTTTAAGTTGAAATTCTCTACTCTCTGTTGCAACGTCCCTTCAATCTGTTCAAGTGAAAGGCCCTTTGTTTCAGGTATAACAATGAGTACAAAGAAAAGTGCAATCACTGATATCACCCCAAAAACTAAGAACGTCATGGAAGTGCCAATAGTTACAGTCATAGTGAGAAATGTTTGTGCCACTATCAAATTAGAAACCCAATTTGCTGTGGCAGCCAGGCCTCCACAGATACCCCTGTACCTCAAAGGATAAATCTCAGAGTTGATGACCCAAGGAAGTGTTCCCATTCCAGGAGAAAAGAAATAATGTACAGTGCCAGTCCAAGAACAGCCAGCCAACCGTACTGGCTTGGGCATCCTCGGGTGAACCATGGTCGAGAATCACCTTCACAAACATGCTTCACTGTTGAATTTGACAGTAAACAGGCTCCTGGCAACAACTGAGAGAAAATGTTTTTTCAGCCATTGGTTTTATGTTTGCAATTTTAATTACCAAAACTTAAATACAAGAAGGAAATTTGTAAATCCATACTTAAACACAAGAAATGAGAAAAAAAGTTGAAATAACACAATGCTCTGTACTCTTTCATTGTCAATTATCAGTACCTGGTTACCTCCAGATGCACAGAATCCACAATCTGGGCTGGCCTTTACGCATTGCATACAGTCCCACGTTACACTTGTTGAAATATATTGTGGGCATTGGTAACCTAAAAATTGTTGAGTTGCTTTCCTGCTTACTAAAGGAGAACTTTCTGTAGTTATGTGGAATACAATTGTTAATATGACTAAAGATGTAATGATTCCAAGCAAACTGGAAATAAGAAGTTTTCGTCTTCCAAATCTGTCAATGAGATAGATCGCCAAAATAGAGCCAAGAGCATTTAAGCCTGAAGTTATTAGAGATAGCAACAGAGCAACTGTGTTGGATGCAAATCCAGCCAATTGTACAATGGTAGGACTGTAGTACATGACAGTGTTGATACCAACAAATTGTTGAAATATCTAGCCAAAACAGAATTTGACATGTTTGAGTCATTAAACTAATGTGATCACTCAAAAGTAATTATAAAAACTGAGAAAAAGAAGACAACGTTGGTCTCTGCTTACTTGAATTCCACAACCCGCAATAAGTGCATATCTCACTTCTTTGACCTTCCATAATTGACTGAACTGAATCTTTTGTGATGGCCCATGCAACTCAATTTCTTGCTCAACAGATTGCTTGAGCTCTTGAATTTCATTTTCAAGATCTTCAGGGGGATGTATCCTCTTCATGATGGCGATTGCCTCTGCTTCCCTTTTCTGTATGCAATTTAAAAAGTCCATAATTAACATTCTGAATCTAAACAAATCTCTAGATGGAAAATTTGAGGCTTGGAAAAAAGATACTATGATTGTATACCAGCATATTCAGTGACGTGAAATCCATACCTGTCTGTACAACCAACGAGGAGATTCAGGTAAATAGAACATTAAGAAAAGCTGTATAAGTGCAGGAACAGCTGCAATTCCAAGCATCCATCTCCAAGTACCAGGTGCCTGTAAAAAGTCATCACAAGATTTTTCAGGTGAAATTAGCTTTTCCACTTTGATATTAATATAGGAGGCTATACGCATGTGAAGTTGAACTACTGGTTACGAGTTTTATTTTAATATCAATTAGTGAAGGTGTAATGATTCCACTTTGACAACAACGGGGTGATTTATTAAGTACTAGTTTATTCTCACAACGAGCTAGCTTTGTCATCGTGTCTTAGTAGATGTAATAGGATTTTCTCTCAATCTTTTTGTGGGCTAGAGGATGTAGAGAGCTTTAGCCAAACAAAAGCTCTGAGGTACCTGTTTCCTTGGGGGTTCCAGAGGATGTGGAGAGCTTTGGCAACTCTGGACAGGGTAGCAGAAATGTAATCAAAACATCTTAAGAACCATATTAGTATTTTAAGATTGCCCATCATACGCAATAGATAATTATGTTGCAGGGAGACTGGTAGATTTTGTGAAAATATACTCGATGTTTCAATCCCAGGATAGGGTTTATCATTAGGAGCTTTAAAACTCTGATGATGATCCCTACTCTTTTCGTGAGAATACAATTGACTTTTTGATCCCAGAGTAGGGATCATCATCCAGAGCTTTAAAACTCCTGATGGGGATCATCCCCTGATTATGATTCCTACTCTCATCATCGGGAGCTAAAATCATGATGTGGGATCATCTCCTGGGAAATGTAGAGAGCTTTGGCTAATTTGCACAGGGTAGCAGAATGCCAATGAAAAACATTCTAAGAACCATTTTGTATTTACACAAGGAACTTTTGATCCCTCCATATTAGACTCAAAGAAATAAAGGCTATTTCAAAATTTTCCGTATTCCTTGAAAAGGGGAAATGGAAGCAAATGTCCAATTAAATTAGGAAATGTTTCCAAGTAAGAGATATCTAAGAATAACAGACAGACAGCAAAGAATAGCCACTAAATTTTCCTCTGTAAAATAACACACAAACATTTTTCTTTGTAAAGATAGCACACACCTTGGTGAATGCCAGGTTGATGCAATATGACAGGAATTGTCCTCCTGTAATGAGAAAACCATTAGTACTCACTATAGCACCTCTCACTTTTGTGGGCGAGGCCTCTGAAATATAAAGGGGTGAAGTCATTGATGCCATGCCTATACCCAATCCCACACAGATTCTACCCATTATCAAAACTGCAGGGATTGGTGCAGCAGCCATGAGAATTGCCCCCAGCAGAAATACAACATCAGCTTGCAGCAGCGTTTTCCTCCTCCCAAAATGGTCACTTGTCCACCCACCCAATCCAGCGCCAACGATGGCCCCAGCAATGGCAGTGCTCACAATAGTTTCCTGCACTAATTTAAACATCAGAGTATATATATTCTGTGACCCAAAGCAATACAAATTCTGTGGAGATTGGCGGGAATTAGAAATTTCACTGAACAATATTGTCGTTGAATACCTGTAGAGTTGTAGAATGGTCCACAGCTGGAAAATCATCTCTTATATACAACAGCGCACCAGATATAACTCCTGTAAATTGGCACAACATGTATACCTTAGATTCTGAGTGGTCTAAAACCCGAATAAGAGTGGGGACAACCCATCAATGCCTACAAGTTACTGTGTGTATTGGTAAAGATACTGCAATGGGAGCATACACTGTCACATACCAATATGAAATATGATTGGATAAGTATACCAACATAGGCGTGTCTCAAGTTGGTATATATCATACCTGATTATGATACTTCTGAGGTTAATTTGAGAATTTCATACCTGTATCATAGCCAAAAAGAAAGCCTCCAATGCCTGCAGAAAATGCCAACTTGAGTACAAATGGGTTTTGTCTGATCAAGTTAATACATGCTGTAAATTCTAAGGCATCAGCCTTTGCAGGTCCACCTTCCATCTGCATCCATTAAGAATACTATCAGTACAAAATGATTAGAAAAAATAAGGCCAAGTACAGAAAGAAACTATCATAATTACAGCAACCCCAAAATCAGTGAGGACATAATCAGCAGATCTATAAATTGAAGAAGATAATCTGCCTACATGTTTTGCAAAAAAACCACCTAGCATTTGGATTTTCAAATAAAACCTATACAAAACTGCACTGATAATCAAACATGGGCTAATTGCAATGCACTCGCACCACACCACAGCCCAGTACCTACTCGGGCTAAAAATTGGGTGGTTTCTGTGAGTTATACATAAAAATTAAAAACAAAAACCATTTTGATTTTCTGCATAGCATATACATTTATTTGGCTCTGGGAAACCAGAGAAAATTTGCATCTAAGATCAAGTTATCAAACAAAGATTTAGATTCTTGAACTAATAAACTTAATTGAAACAGATGTCTGGATTGGAACATTCATTACCTTTTCTCTGAACTACACTCTTGAGGATATTGAAGATTCTAAAAAGCAACTTTCTGTCAACCTCTGCTGTGCCAAAATTCAGGCAATATCCAGACCTCCTCAGCTTTTCAACCTCAGCAAACTAGAGCAGCAGAGCTTTAGCAAAATCTATCAGAATCTCCACTTCCTCCTCCAAAAATTAAAACAAAGCACGACCCACTTCGGTACTCTACGATTCTTAGATGCCCAATAGACTCTGCAACAAACTATTCCTCCCAGCACCTCCTTTTATACCAATTTCGGTACGATATCCTTCTCGAGTTCCTAACTCGTTAGGAAACGTCCACATACAAAGTAGTCCAGATTATATTAATTTTGCCACTGTATATGCCACACTCATCCCCTCACCTCCGTTTTCTCACTAATGAATACATGCATGTGTGGCCACAAAGCTTCGTTTTACACAATTAACTAAAATTGAGTATTTCATTAGGAAAACTCCACAAGAAGTTCGAGAAATTTCGCCACTGTATATATCACTTCTTCTGGAGTAATTTCGCAAACTGTATATACCTAATATTTAACTCTGCATTTTCCCACATATCATTCCATCATTTGTCACCATGGCAGAAATCACCGAAATTGAATATTATGACTGGAATACATACACAATGTATATCCATCCGCAGTCACACACCTTTGTAAACCCCGTGCATGCCGTTGGCCTTGTCTGTGTTTCTCCAAGTTGTCAGATTTTCACCCTCTTTTATCTCGCCACGTGTACACCATTTTTCAGGTAACCTGGCAGCAAGCTTGTGCGCTTACTCTGTCACAACGTGTATGCACAGCATGACAGAGTTTGCCTTTTGGTGGTCTCCACGTGTGGAATCAAGACTGATTGGATAATGTATTTCGTTAAGAATTAAGATAATGGTGTTAAGACATAATAATGGCGAATTTGGAAAAAGATTTAAGTGGATTTGAAGATAGATTGTATTTTAAAGTTTCATAGTTCATTTGGATTTGATCTTTGACTCATTAATGTCTTATTTCGACCACTAAAGGTCAACTCGTGTTTCAATACTGCGATTTGATCAATGACTCATTAATGTCTTATTTCGACTATTAAGATTTGATCAATGACTCATTAATGCCTTATTTCGACCATTAAAGGTTAACTCTGATAGGTTAGTGGCTTTGAAATTTGAATTATATATTTTGTAATTACATACTTTATAAATATTTTATTTGTTATATTTTTTTTAAAGGTTTTTTATTATATTTTTTATTAATTTTTTTTTGGAATCATAAGTTTGAGTTGTAAACTCTTTACAATCTGATTGTTTTATGGATTTTCAGGTGTCGAAGTTATATATATAGTCAAAGACCTATTTTAAACCACAAAAATTAAAATTTGGCAAAAAAATTTTAGCCAAATTCCAATAAAAAACTCCAAAACATAACATGTTTAAACAACACCTTTAACTTTATCTCTTTTTCATAATTTTTTTTTGGAATCATAAATTTGAGTTGTAAACTCTCCACAATTTCACTGTTTCATAGATTTTTCAAGTGTCTAATCCATATATGTAGTCAAAAACCTATTTTAAATAACAAAAAATAAAATTTGGCAAAATCTTTTTAGCCAAATTCCAATAAAAAACTCCAAAACATAACATGTTTAAACAACACCTTTAACTTTATCTCGTTTTTCGTTTTTTTTTTTGAAATCATAAATTTGAGTTGTAAACTCTCCACAATCTTAGTGTTTCTTAGATTTTTCAAGTGTCTAATCCATATATGTAGTCAAAAACCTATTTTAAGCAACAAAAATTAAAATTTGGCAAAATATTTTTAGCCAAATTCCAATAAAAAACTCCAAAACATAACATGTTTAAACAACACATTTAACTTTATATCGGGGAGATCACCAATTAAAATACCCCTTAAAAACATTTTGATATTTAAATTAAAAAATATATATTACATATTTAATATTTATTTTAAATATTTAAAATTTTCCATTTAATAATAACGATTTTCAATGTTGTTGGATTCTCTCGGAAGAAAAGCATGAAAATATTTAAGGAGAGAATGAGAAAGTAATGTCTCTCTTCATTATGGAACTATTATTTCAAAACGCGGGGATATTTAAATAGAGATATCTACCATAATTGCCTAGATAAGAGTAAATAAAGTGCTCTTTTGATTAGAGTTTTTGGTACATAATTACACCGAAGGTGTTCTCTTTATGAAATTGGTTAACCAAACACTATTCACTTCAACCAATCTCTTCCTTCCACATGTGGGACTTACAAATGTCATGGAATTTGTCGTCCTCACCCTCACTGCTTCTTCCCTCCTCGCCTCTGTATGAATTTTCTCGCTGCTTTTTCCCTCCTCGCCTTTGTGCATACAATTGCACCTTCGACACATTAAAGTGAAGGTCACTCGATCTTGGAGGCAACGGGGTCTATTATTCACTCCAAATCTATGCTCACCCTCAGAAATCACTTGCATTTCATTTTAGGCCGCTTGTTGTATTCAAATGAAATGCAGAGAAAAACACTGAGATGGTTTCCTCCTTCAATACTACGTTTCTATTTTCCATTGTGCCTCTTTCATCTGACGCAGGGGGCATGTAATAGCCTTATAAATCTCCCATGTTTTCTTTGTCAGCTAAGTATATGGCCTTTCTTAATCTCACTAGCAACGCGCATGATACAATCACTTATTTGTGGTGGAGTTTAATACGAGCACAAATGTATTATTTAACCAAAAGTATAGAGGATTTTTCTTTCAAAACGGATTGGATGATCTCTACAGATGGTGTCTCACATGAGGAAGGAAATATCTCAACAACATATAGCTAATGCATTGAAGAGATCACATCAAAAATCCAAGAGAAACCAGAAAATGGAGAGAAGTTGATGTTCTCGATTCCATAGTAGGCCAATAACTGACATAATGAATTTCTCCCGATGATCTATCTTACCTGGGTGACCCACCTTCCCGCGAGATACTTAGATAACAAAACGCTCACCTTACTTATCAACCTCCTAAAGATATTAGTCCAAAGAGAGATTATTTCCATTAGTCAGAAGGGACAGGCCTAGCTCCAACGTTATGAAATGCAACATTTTCATAACGGCTAGCCGGAATCCGATGAGCCAAATCCAGCCCAAAAACACACAAGAGTTGGTCAAACAAACGTTGCATTGATCCACATGCATCAAAAACCACATGACACTCCAAATACGCAACCTCAAGGATTACATTTCACCATACCAGAAATGAAAAATCAAATTCTACTAGATTTCAAAAGAAAAACACGACAAAGGGACATCAAAGAAAATGCATTATGTTGGCTCTTATCCTACCTTTTTAGTCCCTGCCTTCCTAGGTAGGCAAAGGATATTGCACTCCAAGCCAACCGCTAAGTTGGGAACAGCTTTCAAGGATGGTTAGAATTCTAGAGAAATTTTTAATTTCTACCCTTCAGGGTAGGCAGGGACTATTGTAATCGTTTCTCTATTTTTCATTAGTACTGGACAGAACCCAAAGGTGAACAAATAAATTTAAAGCTATGTTTGCAAGCTATATTCTTTTCGTCAACCAATAAGCTTAATTCAATCGTGGTCTCAACCAATCAGCAGTTTTGAGGTCTTATTGGCCTCATATCGAGGCAAGATGTCCTTATACTTAGGATAAATGTGCATTGATACAAATACTTTCAGTATCAATTAACTAATGCTAACATTATTTCTTGACATTTATGTTATGTTGTTATATTTACGGATTAAGGACATACACAAACATTGGCTCTGTTGCTCTGCCAGGCGAATGAATATGAAACTTCCACCTATATATTCATGCAATTTTCAGCCAACTATGTGTCATGGGCTAGCTTAGCTACCCTCGAAACTTTAGAAAAGAGGCAGCAACTCCAAAAAATTATGTCTTGGGCAAGCAATGAAAACTAATGGCTGGATGGCGGGCTTATTCCTTCCCCCTGGCTAGGAGGTCATGTGGTTACCTGGGAGGTAGCATTAAAAGCTATGGGGGGCAGTTAATAAAGGCTATGCAGTCGAATCAAGCTTTCCAGTTCATCAATATATCTAGGCAAGAAAGCTCTACTCCTCGCTTCCAAGTTTCTTATAGGAACATACCATCCCGATATATATGCATTCAAGTGCCTTTCTTTCACTGCCGCCCGCCCAATATATATTACAAGATCATATATGCTGTCATCGAGTAAACTTTTGGATCTTTGACTGACTTATATATGTGAATGGTCATACACAATAGTTGTATGCCATCCCTGGCAACTGGTAATTGAGCGAGGAACAAGCAATTGGTAATTAAGTTTTGAACCCTTCTGATTTTTTAGATATATACTTCTTCTTCATGCTCTAAATTGTTGCTAAATTGTTGCTCTAATTTTGTTAGATATAGATTCGTTAACACTCCTCGCTCCTTTGTGGTTCTCTTAAATGTGTGTTTTTATTGGTGGTAAGGTAGAGCCAACCTAGCTTCTCGACTAATGACTAGAGGAAGTGACTCTTAATCTGCATCACATACAAATATCACAGGTAAATATCAGTAAAAATCCTTATATTTTATGTAAATATGGGAAACAATTCTTACATTTTGACAACAATTAGACCTGGAAAGTGATGTTGCATCTTGTCCTCTGATTTTGTAAGGGTCACTGCAATTTTGTTGATTGTTTGTCATAGCATAGTTTGTTGTTCTAAAGCTATTTCAAAGTTATGCTTCCCTTTACAGCACTTAAATTCGAAAACCAGGAATATCCATATATATATATATATATATATATATATATATATATATATATATATATATATATATACACACACACACACACACACACACAACTTCTAAAGCAAAAATAAACAAAGATAAGGTGCTTTATCTATAGAGAGGCCGCACATCATATATATATGTGCTGGTGCTGCTGGTGATGCTGGTACTTCTGATGGATCTACTGCATTAAGTCTTTCTATTTTTTTTAACATATAAAAAGTGAAAATATTTCAATATCTGCCTTTCTATTCTTTTTAACATATAGAAAGTGCAAATATTTCAATATCAAAAACCTATTACAATGGCATATAACAAAATCGCAGAACACTAACAAGAATTCGTAAACCCCAATGTTCCAAAGGTCTTACATTAAAATGTTTATGGAAAACAAAAACTTCGAGTTGACTGTTTACCAGTTGTTTTCCAAAATACTAGACACAAAACCTTGATCTGTTGTTTTGGCATCATCAAAATCGTTATGTTGCTCTTGAGTTACAATGGCGTTATTGACCATTGTAATTTTGGAGACTTGGTTGAATAAATGTAACTTTGCTAACCGGGTTCTTTCCATCTAGATGGCTTGCTCCTACTCCTCAGTCACAATATGTCTTCTCATTACCTCAGAGGTATCGATTCTGGGCCTTGTTCAAGGATAGAACTATTTTTAGAATAAACACAGAGACTTTCATACAATAAAAAGTGCGACAGCTAGATACTTGGATAAAATTTGCACCAAGGTGCAAACAGTAGTCCAAATATAGATTGTAGGCCGCCGCCATGTGTTTTGATATCATCGAGCGACAATCTTTTTTCTTGCCACCGTTTGCTGGCCCGTCCATGCTACTGGCATTGATGCTACTACCTCTATCTTTGGTGGTTCCTTTACCTCTGCTGTCGTAGCCCCCTTGCCTTTACTACTATATCCTACACAAACGATGAGTCTGCACCTAAAATTACTATGCCTAAACGACTCACTTCGTTGGCGGCCAGGGGCATATCAGTCTACACACATGCATACCAGGGGCATACCAACAAGCTATAGGCATAGGCATACTACCAAGCTACAGGCGCATACTCCAAAACACGTTGATTAAGCATCTCAACACATAATTCATGCAGGTAGAACAAGAGCGTGTTTTATTTCATAAAGACCTCCATGCGTAATTCATGCAGGTAGAACAAGAGCATGATTTTTAATTATACTTAATCAAATATTTTGAATTACATACTAATATTTTTATTAATATATTTCATATTTTATTAATCTATTTAATATTTCATATTTTTTTAGATTATTTATTAGAAAACCTTTCACTTGTATTCAGATTTGATATTCTCATCTGCATATGGTCATGAGCTTTAATTTTCTCTCTATTGCTTAGATCTCTCTCTCTCTTGCTGCCCTACTTTCTTTACCTTCCTATGTCTTTCGTAACCCTGAAGATAGCTAGACCTTTAGGTGAACACACGGAAACCAATCTATGGCCCCAGTACGACTTATAGTTCTTCTGGACTTTGGAGGTCGCTGGCTCAATCAAATATTTCTAATCCTGCTGGTAGAATCACCCTCGGATTTCTTCTTACTTGGTAGGATCGAACCTCCCTTCAGTGTCGTATGCCTCTGTGTTGCTGCCATGCTTTGCTTTGTGAATTTTCTCAATGTATATAGGTATGCATCCCTGTGCACCGAATATCAATACTGGCTTAGGAAAAAAACCTAGATGATGAAATGTCATTCGTCAAATATATGATACATGCAAACATTTTAGGGTAAATTTACTTTCAACAATATACTTACATGAAGAGTAGATTAGATGAACAATGCATGGATAACAATGTGAAAAGGGCACATTAAACCCTATGGCATTAAATCCTGCAAGTTCAATTGGGTTAGTCCGTTCTAACATTCTAGTTTTTATTTCCACGATTAGATAAAACTCGATCAAAAGAAAGCAATATTATATTAGTGCTTACATGTGAACGAAAATAGCCAAATCTATTTACGAATTAATACAAACAAACCTGAGATACGTGAGACAGGATGTTAAAGGAACCAAGGCTGGTCCCGCTCACCTAGAACCTGTGGCGAGACCCACCCGACGATTATAGTGCTTCTCTCAACAAGAGCACTGAGCCAAATGCATTTACTTTCCTTGAAATACCACCCATTCCACCCTGAGTTGCACAGACAGAGAGAGAACCTGTCATCCCACACATGCACCCATGTCGTGACACAGTGAAACTGTCAACAATGAGTACACCGATGATTTCCTTGGAGATTTCTTTATGGCCTACCAAATTGATTGTTGGGTTGTGCTAAGCGGGACCTTGGTTAAGATTACTACAGTATGGATGGTCCACAATACTGGCAGAATAGTACTTTCTTTATGCACGACCATGGGATTAGGTTCAAGTATCCTAGTTGAACATGCCTAGCCCGTCATTACTTTGCTCTCCCATCAGGGCAGGGACTAGTTGTTCCGCAACTCTCCTTGTTTTATAGTGAAGAGGAAGCATTTTCTAAGACATATGGGAAATTATGGACCTTGTAAATAATATTTGTTAATATTCATAATCCCATAAGTCTAGAACTAAGGCATCTGATTCCCAAAGTCATGGGTGTTGAGGACGATCGAAAGGGTGAACCAAGGCTCCAAGCAGTAGTTATGCATTTTTTTCATTCACATGGACTTTCATCACATAGCACCTTAGGTGCTTATCATGCTCCAACAATACATGTTATGTTGGCCTTCTAGGCAATAGAACCCACTGTGAAAAGGTTTTTCGTCTCATATCAGCAGCTAGTAATTGCAATCATGGGTAGCATTGAAATGAAGGGTCCATCATATCTAGGTGCTTGTGATTCCCTGTCTTAAATATATTTTGAACCACCTTATTTCCCCAGTGTGGATGGTGCAAAGATATTTTTTTTATGACTAATAGCACTAAAGTTCTACAACTATGGTCGATGCTACAGTGGAAGATCTACAGAAATATACAGACAAAATCAAATGGAATTTACAAGACAAAGAACAATAGAGTGCACAATTCCTTCAGTTCTTCAAAGTATAACCCAAACTTCATACATGCACTTCTTACATTGATAGTTTTGAATATTGCACATAGAATTATTATTGATATAGGATTAGACTCATTTTGTTCATCCCCATCAATAGGGCTAATTTACATGTTTAGAAAAATGATAAAAATTTGTTGCAATTTTTGGGGCTTCATCACAGTCTCATTATTAATGTAATGGGTCTTATTGGATCTTGTTCTGATTGATTGATTTAATGCATTACTATTTTATCCCAAGTTCTTCTCCTTTCTCAATGAGAAAGTATCATACACAAATTTATTGTACAAAGCTCTTGGGAATAATAGCTGAAGTTTAATATTTTTAAAAATAGCCAAGTTACCATTAGAATTAGACATAGTATGTTGGTCATGTTTAAATAATGATGCATATCTCTTGCTTCCTTTTTCATGGAAACCTGTCACTTGTTGTGGCATATTCATAATTTTTGCGGTTCCATTCATGGAGGAATTTTTTTGAAGAAAAAACTACAAACTTGGTTATATTTTCAAATTATCATCAATCTCTACATCAGTAGTAGGGCAACAGATGATGCGACTAGCTAGATTGGGCTGAAAATTACTTACGGCCTACCAGATCTGTTAAGTGGTCAATTCCGACAAGAAAATTGGTAATGCTACAATTCCAGTGACTGTGTTTTCTTTCAATGAGCCATGTGTGGGTAACCATGTCTGGGCTGATAAAATGGAGGAAATGGGATGCAAAGTCCTGAGAACGATGAAAACCCATGATGTGATCACCAAGGTTCCATGCTTAGTTCTCAACAAGAGCTTCATGCTACAACAACAACGCTCAAAAAAATGTGGTGGTGTTGAAGATCATAGGCATTCTAGACAAGATGTCATGGGCTTACTTTCATGTTGGAACGAAGCTTCGTGTGAACAACAAGCATTCTCCATATCTGAAACCCGAAGTAGACATGAGTTGTTCTCATGATCTTTTTGCCATCCTCTGACAAGTTAAAAATTGATAGATGGAAAGGGTCGTGAGCCAAGTGGAAAGGGTCCGGGTCGCCAGTTCCTTCACCTCGTACAACCCCTTTTCCTTGTACAAGGTTCGACTCTTGAAGGAAGAGACAACGATGAATGTAAGCTCCTTGAAAGAAACCGACTTTGCTTGGAAATGACATAATCAGAAAACTCAATCAAACTTGTTGGACTCGGGAAATTCATTGCTATTATCTCATAAACCTAAGAATTCAAGTTGCTCTGCCAGTCCACCACACTTTCAAGAAACCAAAGTGTTATTTCCTTCTTTGCACTCTCAACTTTGTCATTGTCATGGATAACGTTCTTCCAATCTTTACAACAAAGTTTCCTCTCAAATCTTTTATTCCTTTAGTGTACCTTTGCACCTTTAGGTGAAACTGCTAGTTTAAATGTCTTGGTTTACAAAAATATGTACCATTGAGTTTCTATATTTAGTTAATAAAATATGTACTCGTGAGTTTCTATATTTAGTTAATAAATAAATATTATAAAATACCAAAAATTTGGGAAGGCTATGGAAAAATTTATCTTCGAAATGATAATAAAATCATTCTCACTTTAAAATAAAAATAATAATGATGAAGTTCACAAGAAAATAATATTTAACCAAGAATCTAACTATATTTTTATATAGACTTTACAAACTCAATATCTCTTTTACGAAAGATTGTTAGCATAATTGTTAGTAGTTGTAGGTAAATGTATGTAACATTCAATTGTAATGGGACATCAAATGGGACAACAATCTCATACAAAGAAGCATTCCAAGGGAGGGCTTATGGATCTGCAGATTAGAGCCAAAATATTTCAGGTCCTTATATTTTTGACCAAATAGAACATGCCTCGGCTTCAAAGGTCAATAATGCAGAGGTTTCTTCTCCTTTTTTTGCACTCTAATAAAAGACAATAATTTGTAGATTCAATGACTTTTGGACAAAACTTGAAGCACTTACCCAATGGAATTTATCGTTGTGGACACCAAATTGTGACAGATACTTGTGTTCCAAAGGACTTTTCATAGTCCAATTTGACACTAAAAAAGGCTTGGACTTTGTTCTACAGGAAGGGCCATGGTTTTGGGGGAATGTTGGGTTATTCATCACTCCATGGTTTCCAAAGTTTGATCATATCAATGGTAGTCACAACCATGTCAATTTGGGTGAGGCTTCCAAACCTTCTCCTTCTCTTCTAGCACCATAAAGTTCTCGAAGACATAGGAAATGCATTGGGAAAAACAAAAATTTAGGGATATGGAAAGAACATAAAAAATTCTCTTCACCTTTGTCGGAATATATGTGGAAATATATCCAAGCAAAAAACTTCTGGATCACATAATTTTGAATCACAATAATTTACAGTGGTCATTCTGATGTCATGAATCTTTTCAAATAGATCATTTGCAGAATACTTACCCACATGCTAAGAAAAATCCAAAAAATAAAAAGAGGCAGCCCCATCGACCAAAATGATTGCATGTTTCAGAGCTTTCCCTTTCTTAAAATGAAGAAGAAGAAATCAATGAAAATACTCAAGCCCAATTTGATGTAGAGAACCATACTAATTTTGGTCGTAAACCAGAAGAGGAATCCCAAATCAGATAGGATGAATCATATAGATTCAAAAGGGCTCTTTCCATGTAGGTATGCAGATTTCATATGGGCTTGGGGGCACAAAAAGAGCCCATGTTTCCGAGATTTCTAATTCAGACAAAGAAACATCCCATGTAGATGTTGGTAGTGCATTGTCGATGGTTTTTATTATTACAACTTTAGATGGCTGGTGCAAGGTGTAAAAAGTGAAGGGTCAAAGACTTGCTAATGCAGAAAATGCCAATTATATTTCCTCGCTTATATTGTACATACATTAGTTCGTTATGTTTTTTTTTGTTAGCTCTATGCCGAGTGGCGTTCTATCTAAGGAATGCTTCATAGCATGTGCAACATGTAATTTTATTTTCCCTCAAGGTAAATAAAATTACGCATCTTTTTCTGCGAAAAAACATTGAACTATAATAAAATGTTATCCATGTTGACCAAGCCCATTAGCTAAGGAAGATGATAAGGTTTAATGTGAAATTATATGCTTAGGTTAAAAAAAATCTACCTTTTTCTAAAATATTCGCCAAAGAGATTAATAACACAATGAAAAGTCACTCAAACATCAAGTAACTATTTAGTTGTTTAAAATAAATATAATAATGTTTTTAAATAAAATAGACAATTTTAATAAAATTTCAAAAAATAATAACCCATGGGGTGTAGCTCAATTGTAAATCTCCTCGTTATGAAGTAATATGTAAAACATGAGATTAAAAGTTAAAAACCCCATGGGTTAAACCAAAAAAAAAAAAAAAAAAAATAATGTCTCTAAGTTGGTGATCATTATGATATGAAGTATTGTGTAAATTAAGTGATTCAAGGTTCAATTCCCCCTAAGTAACTCAACATATGGAGAGGAGGAGAGGGCATAGGCCCTAGAGGTCAAGCACCGAGGGGAATCAAATCTCTCAAGCTGCAAACTCATTTGTTTGAGTGCAAAACTTGAGGAAAGGTTTGCACCTCTAGAGACTTGATCCCTCTAAGCTGTTGATAGATCCAAAGTTAAGATGGATCCAGGTTTTAATTTCTTTGTTTTTTTTTGAATTTTTAGTATTAAATTTTTTCCTTAAATAATGTTTTTTTTTAAATTATATTTTTTAGTTTTTTATTTTTTTAGTTTCTTTGAAATTATTTTTCTAAATTTATATCCATTTTGAATTAATTTTGGTTTTCTTCTTTTAAACAATTTTTATCCTTGATTTTTTTTTTTGTGTTTTTTTATATATTTTGTTTTTTTTTTATCTTCAGAATATATATATATATATATATATATATATGATATGTTTGATTTTTTTTTGGTCAATTTTTATCTTTTCAATTTTTATTTTATGTTTTAATATATATTTTTATTTATGAGTTATTAATTTATTTATGATTTTTTATTTTTTAATATAATTTTTTTTAACTTTTTGTCTTTTGTTTTTGTTTTTGGTTTAATTTTAATTTTTGTTTTCTTTTTTATTTATTTATCAATTATTTTGTTTTATTTATAATTTTTTGTAGGGTTCATGTCAATTCTCAACTAGCAACCCGACCCCATTATGTGTCAATTTGAAAGTTGATTTTCAAGTTTTCATTATAATGGATCAAGTATGCCCCCACAGTTCGTCAATTTCATAGTTGATTTTTAAGATTTCATTGCAATAGGTCGAGTTCGCCTACACTACATGTCAATTTGATGGTTTATTTTTAAAATTTCGTTGCAATGTATCAAGTTTTCTTAGGCTAAGTTTTTTTTTGTTTTTTTGTAAGCTAGGTAGGACTGCCTCTTCATCATCATGTTCAAATACATCACCCCAATCGGGGTGGTGAATTGAACCAGTGAATTCACATCAAGGAGTTCTTTAACAATGCACCCAATCACTGTCTATCCAAGACCCCATGGACTTCTTAGGCTAAGATTTTAGAATAGCTATATATTTAACATTTAAAAAAGAATTTACTCTTGGTATAATGAATCTTTCATTTAGGTGTTCATTTTTAAATTTTTTGTCATATAATTTTTCCATAATGCCATGTTTGAAATATATTGAAAAATTAAGGTTTTTTGTAATCGTGATATTTGGTTTTAATTCCATGGTTGAAAATTTGTGAAAATTTTATGGTTTTTCTAAGTCATGGTATCTTATCTTTAATGTTATGGTTGAAAATAGTTATAAGTATTTTATCTTTAACGTCATGGCTTAAAATTGTTGGAATTTTTCTTTTTGTAAGCTTAGCAAATCTTTTTTATTCCATTTCAAAAAGCAGACAAGGTATATAGACATATCCAACAAGTGTTAGATGGCCTCAACCCACCCACTTGGAAATCAAGTCTGTTAGCCATCTCACTAGATGATAAACCATTCAAAATTTAAAGTTTTTCAGATTGTCTAGCAATGAAATATAAGCTTGAATATCCTTAATACTCCTAATAGCTAGATATCTAAGACATAAACTAAACAAAGGTAAAGTCATTCGATACACTACTTAAAATTTTCAAAAAACATAACCATGTTGATCAACTAATTACTCATCTGAAGAATCAACAGGCGTCAAATATTTGGCATTGGAACCTGATAGCTATGTCTGTGGAAGATAAGGGATGTGCTTCTTAATCTGGGTGAGACAAAAAATTTGAATTTGGATTTGATGTTGGATCAGTTGAAATTCCCTGTGAATTTCCTGGAGATCAAAATTTGGTTTAGATGGCCCAATAGAACTAGACACAATTGCTTTGGCCACAATGTTATTCATAAGCCAATATAAATAAATTGATTGTTGGAATTGGGTGTATTTTCCATGAGAATTTCCATGATCTTGCACTAAGGATTGGCACTCTTCCAAATCCAAATCATTGTTTTCAGTTTTCTGCTTTAATCATTTTTCCCAACCCAATATCAAATTATGAACAGGAGGAGGAGTGTTACAGTGGTAAGCCTAAGTGGCTTCCCATGTCTTCCCTACAATATCGTGACACCCTCTACCCCTGCCATCCCCTGGCTAGCGGAGTCTGAGCCTGCCCTTCACCACACCCTGAACCTCTGTTGCATCCCTGACCAGGGCCTCCTCGACCAAAATTCCTTTTGTGGGAGGCGGGTCGGGCCATAAGACTGAATTGAAAACCACATAGAGGAACACTAAACCAGAACCAGAGAATCCCAATATCTACCAACCAAAAATATGTCCAAGCTAACACTCAGCCCATAGAGAGACAAAGAGGCACATGATATTTACCAAGTCGGCAGTGGTATATACCTGAATATATAAGAGAACATGATACGAAGGAAAATAAGTAGTAGATTTAGAAAACCAAGATCCTTCCATGACTTTAAACCGGCTGTGACCTAATGAGTTGTAGATGTGTGCCTTTAGAACCCAGGAACCCTTTGATGACATGGTTATCTTCCAAACTGGGTTTCTCTTTTCCCAATTAACCCAAACTGCTTGGAGCAGTTGATATATCATTAAGGAGAAAACTTGTTTATATATCGATACCCCCCAAACATTAGATAGGTTCTAAAACTTAATTACAAAATGCAGAGCCATCAAGGAGAAAATAATTCCATAGAGCACAGAAAGACTAGCAGTGAGCATAAGTTTAGGTTTTCATTTCACAATACTTGCTTCAAAAACCACCTAGAATTCCCCAAGGTTTTCCAAACTCCTCAGTTTAGAAAAAAACATGATAATGGTCAAGTAGAGACAAATAACCAGGCCTGAGAGGATGAGATTAGGATTAAAAAAAAAAGAATACCGTCATCGGTTGCTTATCGACTGGAAGTCAAAGATGCGAAGGAGTCTCATGTCCACTACTGCTCTTGAAACCTAGAGAAAGTGCTTAACTCTAGCTAACGAGAAAACAACTATTTTAGAGTGAAACTGATCTAGGTGGATATTGGTGGCCACCCACCTATTCCACTTGGACCCCCACCATTGTTTCTTTCAGTTTTTCAGTTTCCTTAATTGTAGCACAGTTTACTATTTTTGGCAATTTTCGGGTCCTGAACTTCCGAAGCCATTTTGAGGCCCCAAACAAAATTTTTGGGCATGATAAATCCAATTATTTCATATAAATCAAGTCAATAGTTGTAGTCTTAGGAGAGATATTTCCAATAAGGTATCATACGCGTCAAACATAGATAATATGGCCAAGTTACGACCCCAAGAACTTGGCTGCCCAACTAACCCCAACGGGACCCATAAACTATTGTTGTTACATCTCCTTGGGTTAGGATTTTGGTTGTTTAGGGTTTTGTCTTATTGTTAAATAATAAAAATGCACTTGAGACTATTTGTAACAAAGTTTAGAGGTATGTAGCCGCAACATATCTTCTCAGAGATAAGCTACCGTTGCCCGAGCTAGTCACATTTCCATTTCGTATGTAAGCATATTTTAGTTATTTAATATTAATGAAATGAAGTGTTATTTCCACTGCATATTTATATTTATGGTTATATTCTTATTCTGTTGCATTCTTGCACAAATATGGATCAAAAAACTCAAAGCCAAGCTTGATCGTATACCCCCACACCTCCCAAGATAAATTACCACGTTCAATGCTACCTTTAACATGTAAGAGGGTAAATGAAGGCTGACATTTGGTCACCTCTCTTTATGCTTCATAGTTTCAATGTTCTTGGCTCAGATCCCACCGAGGCCATTACGCTGTCTCTTACTCTTGATATTTTATCTTTAATGCCATGTTTGAAAATTATTGAAATTTTAAGGTTTTTTGGAGTCATGATATTTTATCTTTAGTGCCATTGCTAAATTTTTTTGAAAATTTACCCCAAGAAAAAAAAGAGCATTATTCTAGCATCAACACTTTTCATTTTCAGGGTGTTTTTTGCACCAAAAAAATTGGCTTTTATTGAATTTTACTATAATTTCTAAAAAATGTTGAAAATTTACCCCGAAAAAAAAAATGTGGTGATGCAGAATCAACACTTTTTGTTTTTAGTTTGTTTTTTAATGTTTTTTTTGGGTTTTTTTTGCTAGAGTTCTCGTTTTGAGGTAATAGTTCTCGTTTGATCAATAAATTTGTTCAAAATTTAACAGGGACACAATACCAAAAAACTACCAAGATTAAGACACAATGGATTACCATTATGATGGAAAACCAGGGGAGGAGGTGGTTGAAACTCACAATGTACATGTTTTTCCATATGGCTCAAACGACCATCCAAATGATCCAAACATTCCTATAGACACAATAAATTGTGTTGGAGATGAGCCAGACTATCTTGATGTTCTTTTGATTCCATTAGAGGTAATTCATGAAGGCAATGAGTTTATTTCTGACATCATGTACTTCCTTTGAGAGATGCTCCATATACACTTGATGTTGCTTGTGTATGGTGAGCATTTCTTTTAAAACTTCAGAATTTGAACCATGATGTCCGACACGACATATAAAACCCTCCGAGAAGTGGTATTATTCATGTTGATTAGGAGAATTAGGTTACTAGGTAGGGGCAAGTTGTGTTGGAGTTGCCACCTCTCGAAGAGGGAAGCTGGATTAACCCCTTTACCTAGCACCTCAACGGGTGCAACCACGTTGGCATGAAATTATGTGATTGGCTAGAACCAAAAGGCAACTAAAAGTGCAATGAGTATCTGAAATTTTCCACTGACTCAAATGACATATACCGAAGACATAACAAGATTCGTAGTCTTTGGGAATTTCCCAATTCTGAATGCACCCAACCAACCCAAGAAGCTCAAGCAAGCATTGTAGTTGAAGTCCATCTAAACCAGGAAGAACGAACCAGTAAATAGTAGATCTAGGGTCTAGAACATATAACTTTCGGTCGTTAGCTCTATCTACTATCCATATACAATAGCTAAACACTAAATTCAAAATATTCGAAGCTCAAGCAAGAACTATAGTTGAATTCCATCTAAACCAAAAAGAACAGACCCAAAAATAATAGAGCTAGGGTCTAGAACATATAATTGTTGGTCGTTAGCTCTATGTGCTAACCATATATAAGAGATAAACACTAAATTCAAAATATTCGATAGGCATTATTGTCGCAGTCCCGTAGAAACACTCAAAACCCAGGAAGGTAACCAACATTGCAAACTCCCAAACCACCACAATGACTGATGTAAAACGAGAAACTCCCTCCTTCTCCTATTCCCCAGATGACACTGAATGAGAAGTCCCAGGGAGGATGAGCTAAATACCCTGGATTTTACCCACAAATTTCTCCCCATCACAAAAGGCAGACAATTCACCCAGGACATATAATTAAAACTACATATAAAACCACTAGAGGGACTCCAACTGAACACAAAAGCTACATAGCACCTAAACAAAACAAGAGAGCCAATTAGAACCAGGGATCCAGATTACCTCCAAGTCTAAATGACTGCAAGGAAAGAGGAACCATTGCAATCTCTTCATTGGTGGAGGAAGCACAACGTCATCGATCTGCAACTCCCTAAAATGCGCAGAACTTTCGGGTCCTCAATCCCAAATTTTACTCACATGTTGCTTTTCCCCTCGAGAATGCAAGAAAAATAGGTAAATATAACAAGAAAATACCATTTCTGACAAACCTTAACTATATTGTAGGGCCTCCATTGATTTGAATGAGGTATGTTAGTTATGTTGTGCTAATTCCCCTTTTAGATTTTGAAAACAATGTCTTATATGTGCTTAAGAGTTGAAGTTCTTTTGCAAGTGATTGAGTTTCATGAGTGATTTTTATGTTAGTTTTATGAACAATTTAACATAAAATAAAGACTGAACAACAACAAATGAAATTACAGTACATCACCATACAATACATCAACACAAGGATTTGATGAAGGAGTTCACCCCTCCTGGGCTACATCTCCTTGGTCCAGATTACATGGATTGGGCCTCTATATTATGCTCAAATTTTCAAAAATGTGTGTTTACAATGTTTTTCTGCTACTGAAACCTGCACCAATGAGTTTAGAATGCCCAAAAATGGTCATCTAGCCTCTTTCGACTCCTGATTTGGTCGAAAAATCCAAAAGTTATGACCTTCTCCAGTTTTTCCACAATTTCTGGCCTAAATTTAGCTAACCGGAGCTAAATTCGGTTAGCTGGCACTAAAATTGGCAGTTCCACTAGATTTGGTGGACCACCAAACTAATCTAGTTTAATGTAATTAACCCATATTAGTGTTAATTAAGCGTGTTTAGTGCTTAAGCTGTGCTTAGGGGAAAATATGGTTTAACATTAATAAATGAGGATTAGAGTTAATTAAACCGGGTTTAACGTTTAATGATGCTCTTATGGATTATCACTGCTGCGATCTCGGTTCCATGTGTATTGGGGGCTGCCCCCCATTCCCCCCGTCGACGAACTTTAGCAACTTTAAATATATGTGGAAAGATTTATATGGTAAGAAACATGCGGTAGAGGAGTTGGTTAAGTGCTTAGCTTGGAGTGGGAGGTCGTGAGGTCGAACCCTGGTGCCTCCATCTGGTCTTCAACCAAAAATTTTACACCACCGTAAGGGGGGCACGTGGTGGCCTCAGGTTGAGTCACGTGTCCTCTCCCCATTGGTCCACACTTCAACCAGTAATAAGTTGCCACGCAACAAAAATTCGAACCAACCAGATGCTGTCACTTGGCAGTCCCACTTTCGATTGAGGAAATTGAACAAAAGCTGACCTTGCACAATCAGCGTGCCACATTAGTAGTACAAATTTCTGATTGGGCTCCATGTTATCATTGTTTTCCTGTTTAGCAAAGCGAGCAAAACTCATTTATGGGATCATATGGAGTCCATTTCGTGCGAAATGAATTGCACCGGATTCAGAACGACGATCACTATGCGGTTGTTTAGGTTTTGCGTCATTTTGAGAACTTTGATTTTTGAGCATAAAACTAAGCACCTGATCATTCCTCCCCACTAGAAGCCTTTTGGACCCCAAAATCTATTTTATTACTGAACATATGGATGAGGGTACAATTCCCTCACCCTTTCAGTCTCAAACCACTGGAATTTTCCCAATTTCAACAATTTGAGCTTTTCATAAAAACTAATCTTTTCCTTGATTCCAGAGACCCTGTCTTGCTGTTGTAGACACCGTCATGCTGCAATTTCCCAGAATTTACAGAACAAAAATTTTTCCTTGAAGAAACAAAATCGTTTCCACCTCAGTCGTCAATCAAAGGAAACTTGAATATTGTCTCACCTCGAACACTATTGACATGGAAATTTTTAACTTGTCTTGCCTTGTACTTACGTAGAATTTTGACGAAGTGTTTTCTCCATTGTCATGTACCATTTTGAAATAAAAAACAAGTACTTGTGGAACCTATGCCTTCTTTGTAAAAAACATTTGGCGCTTTCTCTTTGACCTTTGCACTCTCTTGCACCGACATCTTGTTCACATCATTGCTCAACACTGATGTAGACTGTTGCAAATATTTCACATCTTGTTTACCTCTTTTCAAAGGCAACATGTTAGAGCCATGAAACATGTTATTACAAACATTATCAAATTTTATGAAAACATCTTGTTCATTTGATGCATATTTGTGAAAGGTCTCATTCAAAACATCACTATGCTTGAACATTAATAAAGCCAAATTTTGACTTGCATTCACTATTCTCTTCATTTCTTCTGCATGTATACGAGACAAACTTCTCTTCTTCTTATGTGCTCTAACTATGTACTCAATTCCATTTTTGAACAAGTGGTACTTATTCTCATGGTGATGAAATACTTCCCTCCTATCATAAAGATAAGGACTTCCCAAAACAATACCTAAAATCTCAAGTAGAACTACATCAAGTTCAACTTCATCAAGAAATTTTGAATTGATTGCAAACCTTAGGATGCACTTCTTTGTTACCTGCAAGTTTTCATTCTTGCATATCCGGCCTAAAGGATAAGGTTTTGGATGTGTAACAGTTTCTAGATTCAACCTCTTAACTAAGTCTTCAGAAATCAAATTATCTTGAGAACCACTATCAAATAGTGTGTCTATTTTGGTATGCTTTGAAACAACTCTAATATGAAAGAGTTCAATTCTTGTATCTTCATCTTGAGTTACATTAGAAAAACTTGAAGAACTAGTGCTTTCTGTGTTCTTACCTTTCAAACCCATTGCTGTAATGTTAGTTTCATCTCTTGAATTTGAACCTAAGTCATGTTCAGTGATTGCAACAATTTTCTCCTTCTCTTTGGTTTTAAGTTTGGCTTCAACTCTGGATGGAGTTGCCAACAATGGTCTTCGTCATGGCCATTTTTCAAACAATGTTTACATGTGAGTTTCTCTTTCTCTATTTTAATAGAACCATTTTTATTTCCTCTTCCATTAAACTTACCCTTTCCTTGACTTGCATACTCAAGGAAACTATAACTTTTCTCATCTGTACTATGTTTCCCACTTGCTTCTAGATGTCTGGCTTGAACACAAACCTCATCTAAATTTGTGGGATTGAACATGAGAATAGTATTTCTAAGATAGTTTTGCAAACCCCCAATATACTTTAACAAATTTTATTGAGAAGTTAAATTGACACCCAAAATAAGAGCCCTTATCCTAAATTCATGAGTGTAATCTTGCACACTTTGACCTTTTAGTTGTCTAAAATTATTCCAGTCCATAATGTATTTTTGCATGTAAGCTAGAAGATATAATTTACTTTTAATGGAAGCAATAAAATTAGACCAAGACATTGAGATCTTACCATGCTTTTTAATCTCATCTTGTGTCCTTGCTTCCCACCATACAAGTGTTGCACCCTCCATTTTCAAGGAAGACAATTGAATATTTATGTCATCCTCTTGAAGGTTATGAATTCTGCAATAAATATCCATTTGGAAAATCCAATGATCCAGCTTCTCTACATTCACTTCGCCATTATACATCAGAAGCTCAATTTTAACATCAAGTTTAAGTAAGGGTGATTTACCAAATCCTTTTGAAGTATGTGTGTGAATAGGTGGAAGGGTTTTGGTAGTGGAAGACGATGAAGAGAAAGGTGAAGATGGTGGTGAGGATGATGGTGGAGTGGATGGTGGCTTCCTACCATCTTCATGGCCTCCTCCTCCTAGAGAACCCTCTCTTCTTGGAGGCCTATAACTTTCTCCTTGCATCCTTAAATTCCTCTCCTCATAGAGGACCTTAACCATCTCCGTCATATCTAAAAATGCCTTTCTGAATGCTCTGTCATCTTCTGTCATGGTAGGTTCTCCTTCATGAGACATGTTCACTAAAGATTTAACTTCAACTTGAGGATATGCTGGTGTTGACGACTTTGGCAACCTTTCCCTTCTTTCTCTTGACCCAACTGCAGGGCTTTCAACCAGCTTCCCTTCTCCTCTTTTGAGTTTTAGCCTTGTAAGCATGATACAAAATTGCAAACAATTTGATTCCTTCTTGCAAAACAAAACCTAAATCTTTGATATGAAAAATGATCTGAATGAGGTATGTAATTTATGTTGTGCTAATTCCCCTTTCAGATTTTAAAAACAATGTCTTATATGGGCTTAAGAGTTCAAGTTCTCTTGCAAGTGATTGAATCTCATGAGTGTTTTTTATGTTATTTTTATGAACAATTTAACATAAAATAAAGACTGAATAGTAGAAAATAAAAGTACAGGTACATCACCATACAACACATCAACATAGGGATTTGATGAAGGAGTTCACCCTCATGGGGCTACATCTCCTTGGCCCAGCTTCCATGGCTTGGGCCTTTATATTATGCTAAAATTTGAAAAACGATGTGTTTACGATGCTTTTATTCTCCTGAAACTTGCACCAATGAGTTTAGAATGCCCAAAAATGGTCATATATCCTCTTTCTGCTCTTGATTTGGTCAAAAAATTCAAAAGTTATGACCTTCTCCAGTTTTTCCACAATTTCTAGCCTAAATTTTGCTTACCAGAGCTAAATTCGGTTAGTTGGTGATCTGAAAATGGAATGTACTTGTTTAAGGGTGCAAGGTATCCATTTCCCATAATTTCAAATGTGAGCTATACACTCCAAGTGACCTCTGAAAATGTGAAAACTTTTTATTTCTTATACAGAGATAGACTGTAGGGGCATTCACCGGACATGTCACCTCTAAAGAGAGGATGAGTTCCAGAGGCTACCTGGCCCTCTACAGGCTCTGCCTAAAGAAATAATGAAGTAAACACTCAGAAGTCTTTGACATACACATACTTGAAGTTTGATGTCTTGCGGAATAAGACAAATAACTTTCTGCAGCTGAGTAGGTGATTATGTGTGTATGAAAGTTATGTATATTTGTTGTTTAACACTTTATATCAGTTTTGTTTAGCATATCATCTTCAACAAATAAAGACATCAAAATGATAAAGCAGTTCACCCCCCCTCTGGGCTACATCTGCTGGACCAAGCCTCTCAAACTAGGCTTGTCCTCTTGTATTAAAAATTCTACAAAGGCTAATACAAGAATATGAGTGTCTCGAAAGACAGATCTGACTGTAAATACAGAATCAGAAGATAGGAATTAGCTAAACATGCTCTTTCCCAACACTAAACAGTGAAATTGTACCTTATACAGTACTTTCCCCAATTGGCCCTGGTGGCCCTTTAGACTTGCATGGAGAATTTCGAGGTGAAGATGACCTCAATTGGTTCTGAAACCTCTTCCATTAGACTCAGAAGGTCGAAAATAGCAGAAATAGGCTTTTGAATCACCAAAAATGGATGAACATAACCCCCAAACAGCTCCAGCACTGAAATGGCCCTGGTGGCCCTGAAAGCTTCCCTGAAGCTAAACAGTGAGAAGAATGCCTCGAAAGGAAAAACGAGCTGTATAAATGGATTCAGAATGATGAAAAAATTCAGGAATGACCTTCGTTCCACATTCACTGACTGCACAATTCTCAATGCAGCTCCCAAACTGATTTGGCCCTAGTGGCTCCTGGAACTTCCACGAAGCAAAATCACCTGCAAATGGCCTCAGATGGCTGTGAAACCTGTGCCAATGGCTTCAGAAGGTCGAAGAGACCCAAAAAAAAAAAAAAAATTCACGCCAAAAGGATCTCCCATGTGAAAGATATGGCATATTTACTAACTGCCAGTCTGGCCTAAACAAGCTCCACTAAATGTGGAGACACTGCCAGTTAACTGAACTAAACTGGCATATCCGCCTAATTTGGGGGAACCGGCGCTAAGTTTGGGGCAGAATAAACTGCTAGCATTAAATGTCAACTGACATGTGGCCGCACATTCCGCATTAGTTGTTGGGGTAACCGCCGGATTGAAAGTTAACAAACTGTTTGATATATTTAAATATAAAATTTGCGCTTTCCATAACAAGAACCACGTGCACGGCTTAATGGTAAAATTGTTTCTTGTTGAACCACAGGTCGTGGGTTCAAATCACCAATACGTAAAATTTTTCATACGCCATTTCTCAAACCAGGGGGCTACGTGGCGCCCTCTGGGCTTGCCACGTGGCAGACCATAATTGGTTCAAAACAAATACAGTCAACTTTTCCACGAATCAGCGCTTGCCACTTGTCGACTGCTGACTGGTCAACAGGTGAAATATTCCCAAAATATTCCACGGAATATTCCTGGAATATTTTTTTTTTTAATATTTTCCAATTTCTAAAGTCAAACTGGCATTTTTTTAATTGAAATTGAAGAACTTCAAAGTTGAATAACTTCTTCATACAGCGTCGGTTTTCAGTGCCGTTCACGGCGTTGGGATCGTATCGCCGAGGCCTATCCCGTCGCTCAGGTTCCAAATCAATTTGAGCACTTTCATTTTTGAGCTTTTTCACAAGCTTAGATTCGAGCCCCTGATCAGTTGGTGCTAAAACTGGCAGTTCCGCCGGATATGACAGACCACCAGACTAATATGATTTAATGTAATTAACCCGCATTAGTGTTAATTAAGCGCATTTAGCGCTTAATCCGCACTTAGTGGAAATTCTGGTTTAACATTAATAAATGAGGATTAGAGTTAATTAAACCAGGTTTAACGTTTAATGATGTGCTTATGGATTAGCACTTCTACGCTTCACCGATAGTCTTCGGGCCTCAGTTCCATGTGTATTGGAGGTTGGCTCCCACTCCCCTCATCGACGAAATTTAGCAACTTTAAATATATGCGAAAATCTTTAAATGGTAAGAAACATGTGGTAGAGGAGTTGGTTAAGTGCTTGGCTTTGGCATGGGAGGTCGCGGGATCGAACCTAAGCACCTCCATCCGGTCTTCAACCAAAAATTTTACGCCATCGTAGGGGGGCAAGTGGCAGCCCCGGGCTGAGCCACATGTCCTCTCCCCATTGGCCCACACTTCAACTAGTAATAACTTGCCACAACACAAATTCGAACCAGCCAGATGCTACCACTTGGAAGTCCCACATTCGACGAAGGAAATTGACCAAAATTTGATCTTGCGCAGTCAACATTCCACGTCAGCATTACATAATGTTGACTGGGCTCCTTGTCATCATTTTTTTGTCTGTTTAGCAAAGCAAATAAAACTCATTTGTGGGAGCATACAGAGTCCATTTCGTGCGAAACGCATTGTGCCAGATTCAGAATGATGATCACTACGCGGTCATTCCAGTTTCACGTCATTTTGAGAACTTTGATTTTCGAGAATAAAACTTAGCACCTGATCATCGACAGGCCGACCCTTCCACTCCTTTGAACACTAGACCACCATTGATGACCAACAACCTCAACAAAGGACCTCCAACCACCAACCAAACTCCAACATGCTTAATATAATTTGTTACACACACTCTGCATGGGAGAGCATGCCACATCACCCCCCTTTATTGGCCTCAAGATCTGGTGGGGTGTCTGGCACTCCCCTGATCCCATTAAAAATTTGATTTTCCACCCGAATCGGGGTCATTCAAATTTATACTTTTATATCAATTCAAAAATCATACATTTTTATCCACTTATCATTTATTATAATGAAATAATAATTATTAAATGAAATATATATATATATATATATATATATATATATATATATATATATATATATATATATATATATATAATTTAGTATCCAATAGTATATTATATTAAAATAATATTATCTTATAAATACCACATGCTATAAAATAATTTCTTTATATTAATTAAATTTGTGATATAAATTGACAATATTATTATTATTATAATATAATATTTATTAGTATTTTTTTATTTAAATTTTACTAAATGTATATGGGGACAGTCTAACTAATAAACCATAGCTGGAATTAAACAATACAATTTTGTGCAAGATTGTGATTTAAAATGCACTTTTGAATGAATACATGGATTCAATATTTCAAAAAATCCCTAAAACACTCAAATTTTGCAAATTAAACAACTTAAATTTATGATTCTTATAAATTTCTACAAAATTTTGAGCAAAATTAACTTAAAAAAATAAAAAATAAAAACTTTTCTTTTAATAATTAAACTCTCTCACACACACCTATAACATTATATCAATTTTATATAAATAATTTTATGATATTATTAATAAATATAATTTAAACTAACATATCTTTATTAAAACACTAAAAAATAAACTTTACAACAAATTTAGCTAGATATCATAAATGTTACATTTTTAATAAAACATCAAAATAAGCTTAACCACTATCTTATTTAATCAATATTAAATAAATATCATAAATAAAACATTAAGATAAGTTTAACAGCAAATTTCTTGTCTTTGAAAATAGGTAAAATATTCACCCAAAATATCTAGACATCAATAAATAAAATAATTCATTCCGGAAGATATCAACATCTAACAACAAACTTATGTAGATATCATAAATGCTACACCTTTAATAAAAAATCCAAGATAAACTTGACAACAAACTTGCCTAGCTATCATAACCCAATCCACTTTTTTGGGAAGGTCATTGTAATCATTCATTTAGTATTTTGGAATGGACGTTTTAGAGAAAACAAGAAGAAGATATATAGATAATCTTTTCACAATATTCCTATGTAATCATTATATCTCTCAGCGATCATGTTTCTATGTTTAAAAAAAAATTGTATATTCTTTTACTTTAGAACTTTATTCTTTAACATTTCAACATTTTCTTTTTTAATAGTTTAAAAATAATTGTGCATGAGTGATATGTTTTGAAATAAAATTTACCATTGTATTCATGTAACTTTTAAGTCCAATCTTTTTATTATGGAATAGATATAATTTTAAATTAGAATTATGTATTTTATAAAAGATATTTAATAAAATTTTAATTTAAAATAAAAAATAATAAAAATATTCTATAATTAATTAATTTTTAAATAAATTATAATTAATATTTTAAAATTTTTAATTAAATATTAAAAACAAATTTATAATTGAATTATATTAATTTGCAAATTATTAATGAGATGTTTATCATTGCATAAAAAATATTATTAATGAGTATGTATCCATCTTTATGTTTGAAATGAAAAGAAAATAAGTAGAAATAAAAGTGGCAAAAAAATTATGATAAAACAGAAAGAGGTCCTTTGCATAAGAAAGATCTTTGCGATTGGTTATCTGGAGTTCACCTTTCGTTTATTCAAGGCATTATTGATAAAATCACTAGGATCTTTAGGAGACATAATATCTCGTCGACCTTCAAGCCCCTTCGCACCATTCGGAATTCGCTGAGATTGGTTAAGGACCTGATTTTCCCTATGGAGGGTAAGGGTGTTTACTTCATTCCTTTCTCTTGTGGGATGCCATACATCGGTGACACTGGTTGATCCATTAATTAGAGAATTTATGAGCACGTCGCTGACCTCAAACATTGTAGATTTCGCTCCTTTGCCTTAGCAGAGCAAGCTGAAAAGACTAAACATCACATTTGCATTGATGATGCTAAGGTAACCGTGAGAGTTGACCATTTCCACTACCGCAAGTTAAGGGAAGCCTTAGAAATTGAAAAGAGACTGATAAACCTTAATAGGGATGATGGGTGGAGTGTTAGCAGATGCTGGATTCCTGCCCTTCATTCCTAGTTATTGTTTCCTCTCACCCATCTCTCCCTCGTGTATGTTCGCCTCTTCTTACCACCCTTTTATTTATTTATATTATTTATTTATATTTATTTATTTAATAATAATATTATTATTATTTATATTTATTGGATTAAAATATCTAGTAGTTAAGATTTATCCTATTAATTTTTTTTTAGCAAAAATAAATATTAATTAGTATAATTATAGTAATATATATTATTATTATATATCACCTCTAATTAATTCATGTATTATTAATTAAATATCTTATTCTCTTTTATTTAATCAAAATAAAAATTAAAATAAGAAATAAATAAATAAATAAATTAATAATAATAGTAATATATGTTAATAAATTCAATAATTTTAAATATTTGAGTCAAACTAACACTTTTATAAAAGAAATTAAAAAAAAATAATAATTTTAAATATTTGAGTCAAACTAACCATTTCGTAATGGCTAGTTGGAGCATCCCTCTATCTATTTAAATAGGTTAAATGATCAGATTTCTCATCTTGTCCTGATGATAAATTACAAAGACAAAAAATATTCTTAGATGTGATTATCCCGTAAAGATTTTTTATATGATATTTATTGTTATTATAATGATAGTCTTTTTATTATTGTTACATTCATAATTTTTCTTTAGTAGATATTTAATAAAATATTTATATAATATATTTTGTTTGTATAATATATATATATAAGAGGATATGTAATGTTAGGAATTTTGCTTCTGTGATCCATAAATTGTGATTGAAATCTTTCTGTGAAAATCACATCAAAATAGATTTGGTCGACGCGTTTCGAACCAGCCAATGTGGTTCATCTTGTCTTGATGATGAATCACACTGGCTGGTTCGAAACGCGTCGACCAAATCTATTTTGATGTGATTTTCACCGAAAGATTTCAATCACAGGATATGTAATTTTAAATGAGCTTCACAGTGTATGATATATATTTGAATTTTATAAATTTAAGAAATATAAATTTAAAAATTATATTAGCTAGAATTTCTCAATATGATGTTAAGTTAGAATATGACATATTATTATTTAAAATGTATTTTTAAATGAATGAATAAATAAATTCAGCACTCTACAGAACCCTTAAAAATTTTGTTTTTTGCAAATTAAACAACTTAAATTTTTAATTCTTAAAATCTTTACAAAATTTTGATCAAAATTAACTAAAAAATGACTGTAAACAAATTATTTCCATTATTAATTAATCTAGATTTTCTTACATTAAAACAATATTATATAAACAAATCTTATAACAAAATTAATTAAAACTAATATAACTTTAATGAAACACTAAATAAACCAACTTACCCAAATATCATAAATATTACACCTTTAATAAAATATCAAGATAAGCTTAACAACAAACTTACCTGGATATCATAAATGCCATAAGCTGAACAACAAACATACCTAGCTATCATAACCCAATCAATATAAAACATCTAGATAAGCTTGACAACAAACTTACGTAGCTATCATAATCCAATCCATTTACCTTTTTTGGGGAAGGTAGGTCAGGTTTTGGAAAGAAAACACAAAGAGTACATATAAATACTCTTTTCACAATATTCCTTTGTAATCATTTTATCTGCCAGCAATCATGTTTCTTTCGTAATCATTATATCTCTGAGTAATCATGATTCTATGTTTAAAAAAAATTGTGTATTCTTTTACTTAAGAACCTTTAATGTTTTCATATTTCATTGCGTATTCTTTCACGTGCAACTTGCTTTTTTTAAAATAGTGAATATGTTTTGAAATAGATTTTATCATTGTATTTATGACACTTTTAAGTGCTGTGTTTTTCGTGCGGCTATCTACATTATAATTATATATTTTATAAAGATTATTTAATAAAATTTCAATTTAAAATATTTTTATTTATTTATAAATAATTTATTTTTAATAAATTATAATTTAAATTATTAATAATATTTTAATATTTTTAATTAAATTTATAAGAATTATTTTTATTTTTAAATGATTAATGATATGTTTATGACTTCATAATAATATCATTAATGGGTAGGTATTAGTCAAGTTTTTTTTATTGAAATTAAGAGAATTAATTTTACAATTTAATTATATTTATTTTTAAATGATTAATGAAATGTTTATGATTCTATCAATCATATCATTACTGGTCAGTTAGTCAAGTTTTTTTTGAAATGAAAAGAAAGAAAGTTGAAATGAAAGTGTTTATTATTATTATATTCATAATTTCTCTTTAGTCGATATTTAATGAAACTTTTATATAATAATTTTTTTGTTTATGAAAATAAATGAAAAAAATAAAATAAAAATAGATAAATTAATATTATTTGATTTTTAGATTTTTTTAAAAATATATTTGGATTTTCATGAATTTCAGGTGTCTATATCCATAACACTTAGGAAGATATGTAATTTTAAATGAGACTAAGAGTGCATTATATATATTGGAATTTTACGGATTCAAGAAATATAAATTTTAAAATTGTATTTTATATAGTATATGATTTTAATTAAGATAATTTTTAAATGGTTATTTATTTTTTAATTATTATGAGTGTTTTTTTTAAAGGGTAATTGGATAAAAAATAATTTGGAAAAGGTAGAGTAGCTTGAATGACTTTATATATTTTATTATGATAATTTTATTTCTGAAAATGTAAAGATTTTTTTGTAATAGGAATCTCTTTTTTTTTAATTATAAATTTTAATATATCATAATCTTTAGATTAATAAAATAATTATAAGACAATGTTTTCTTTATGATATTGTTATTAATTGATTGATGGTAAAATAAATATATATATACCACTTGATTTAACCTCTCATTTTATATTACAAAAATTAAAAAATATTTAATTAAAAATACTTTTTTTTAAGATAATTATTAATAAACTAAACACTTTACTTCTCTACATTATAAAATTATTTAAAAATATTTTTTATAATATTTCCACACACACATAAAATATTTATTAAACTTTAAATTAAAATTCTTATTTAATTTGATTATAAAGATATAAACATATTTTTAAAATTATATAATAACATAATTTTTATTTCAATAAATGCCAAAATTTAACGTTTACATTTAAAAATAAACTTATAAAATAAATAAGAATCTATTTGATACCTACTAAAATAATGCATTATAAATTAAAACTTTCTTATACATTATAAATATATATATATATATATATATATATATATATATATATATATATATATATATATAATTTAATTATAAAAACATAAACATAGTTTTTAAAATATATAATAACATAACTTTTATTTCCATAAATACCAACTTTAACATTTACATTTAAAACTAAACTTATAAAATAAATAAAAATCTATTTGATACCTACTAGAATAATGCATTATAAATTAAAAACCCTTTCCAGCTAACTTTCTTTTTGTTTGTTCAATTTAATTTTAATTTTAATGATGTGAAAGATACCCTCACCATTAACTTAAGAAAACAATTGAAAACACAAAGATTTAAAACTAAACTTATAAAATAAATAAAATCTATTTGATACCTACTAGAATAATGCATTATAAATTAAAAACCCTTTCCAGCTAACTTTCCTTCTTGTTTGTTCAATTTAATTTTAATTTTAATGATGTGAAAGATACCCTCACCATTAACTTAATTAAACAATTGAAAACACAAAGAACAATATCATAGCTAATTTTCCTTTCACATCAATAATTATAACTATTCATGATAAGTGTATGTAATTTAAAAATTAAAATTGTTTTTAAAATTTATAAAAAATAACGATAATTTTAAAATAATAATAGTGAGCTTGGGAGGTTTCTCTCCAAGCTTTTTGAGCATAGGAATAAAATCTTAAATCAAACTAAATAACTCTTTTTTTTAGGTCGGATAGACCAAAGATTGGTCTGAATGGACGTTAACCATCATCATCATCATCAATAACCATTATATTATTAGTTTTTTCATAGTATAATTATAGTAATTGATTTGTTTGTTTGTTGATTATTATTAATTTAACATTAATCAATACAAGTTATAATATTTAATTTTGAAAAATAAATATTTATTTTTCAATATTATTAAAAATATTGTTGGCCAAATAATTTATTTGGCCATAACTTGAAGGTATTAATGCAAGCTTTGCATATTATAATTCCATGTAGATAAATACTTCATATATTTTCTACCATAATTGCATTGAGAGGCATTATGTGGTGCAATACGTACAAAGGAGATGATGTCCTATCTAGTTATGTACTGTAAACCTTTTGATTTGGTCAAATTACATAAAATAAAATAAAATTAATAATTATATATATGTTAGATCTGAGACTTTTGTGATCCATAAAATAGATAAATGTATTTTAAGATGAATCACATTATTAGGATTTGGTCGACGTTTCGAACCAACTAATGTGGTTCATCCTCAGGATCTACCACTGGGTAAACCAGACCATTGATAAAATAATAAGTCTTTTGTCCAAAAATAAATATTGAGGATTCAAAAGTTTTTACTATCAAGAGTGTTTCCATGAGTACATATATATGCAAAAAATAGAACATGCTAGCAAAACCAAGTTGAAAAAGATACTTCCAATGAGCAAGTTGTCTTGTGGGAGTGCCAAGCATGGTGGAGAGTTGGTATCTTGTTTGGAAATTCAAGGTAATAAAAACCAGAGTAGGAAATTTGAGACAAAATTGGAAATTAAGGCGAGAGGAAGCACTTGCCTGATAACTAAAGGGAGGTTGTTCAAGTGATAAAATCTCTACACTGTGGACTTCGTGATAATGTCATTGTGATTTCCCATCGAACCAAGAAAGCATATTGTGGAAGAGTAACCCACCACAACGCAACTAGAGGAAATCCATGTCGTGAGCAAAGAATTTACGATATCCTAGCAGTCCATCTCCCTACTTAAATAGATGTTCACCGTAAGAAAAGAACTCTAGAGGATTGAAATGACTTCAACGTCACTTGGATAAGGAGCCACCAAAACTTCATACAACAAAGGTTCAAATTCAATTTGAGGGATGCCTATGTTAGGACCTAGATAGTCCCCAATAGAAAAAATGTAAATATAAATACTCTACAATAAAAAACAAAAAAGGAGGGTAGAGATTGAATTAATTATGCTTGGAGGATTGGGAAACATGAGCAGAGGAGTTAGTGAACTAAGGATTTTCCATATCAATTGCCTTGAGACTTGTCTTAATGTGTGAGTTGCTGAGAGTACTCACTATATTAATTGGTATCGTGGATGTGTCGAAGTTGAGAGTGAGTTTGCTTACCCCCTCCCCACACAGATGATCAGGTAATGGCGGGATACATGATTCCTCTTGCCTCATGCTTTTAATACATTTACCACCCGAGTGGGGATAAAAATTATAATTTTAACTATAACAAAATTAATTTAATTTAATTTAATTTAATTTAATTAAACTATCATACTCTAGGTATTGAAAACCCATGGTTTTTCCCATTGTATTCTTCTCTAATATAGCCTTTTTAAAGGCATAAATATCTTCAATGAATTTTATTTTTTACCAACGAGAAGAAAATAAAATAAACCACATGTTCGAATAAGTTTAGAGGTAGGTAGTGGAGCAGATTCAGAATCATACATCAATGTTAAGGATTTTCTCTTAAGTTATGTCATGCATGTTTCAGGTTTGGGAATTTGAACTCCACATTTAATCCCTCTTTTCTATGAATCCTAAACTTCCCCACAACCACCCGATTGTCCAAATCTATGATTTCACTAACTTGCAGATCATTCAATTTCATCACTTGTCTTGTCTTACACTTAAAGTTTACATCCTCATTTTGAACAAACTGCTCCTCCAAATTGTCAAGTCCCAGTGTACCACCAAAAAACCCTATAACTTCCATTTGATCTATCGGATACAATCTTCAATGAAGAAGATGAAAAAAGTGTACAATCAGTTAGACATGATCCTTCACACACCTTCCTTGGATCTAGATAGAAACCTTGGCTAGCCATATGCAAGGAAATGGGTCACTGGTGCTGCCCAAAGATCGATAAGTGATCATTTTATTTATCTCGGGTAAGTGGATAAGTGTTCATTTACATTTACTTGTTTCCATCGATTTATGGAAAATTCCTCCCAAAGATCGACCATCCATTAAAGAAACTTATCTGGTGACCTTTGAAGCATTATCACATAAGTACTTTTGTGCACTGATAGAAATATCTGTAAGATATTTGTAACCATGCAAACATTTGAATGTTTGCATGTTATGATGATCAGATTGTCTATACAAGCATACAATATTAACATTTTCCCATGACATATACCAACAATTTTGGTATGTTCTTATATTTGAATATAAACAAGTACTAGAGCAACTGATTCATCTCACCCTCTTGGAATTTTTTGTAACATGAATGGCATCTATTTTTTCACGAGTATTGCTAGGGAAGTTATGAAGATTTATTTTATTTTCCATCTCTTTCCTCAGCTTTATCTAAAGGATTTAATTTTTTCATTTAGAAGCATTGCCTAATGTAAAGGCTCCATGCTTCATGTGTAGCTTCTAAAATAGTCTCTAATGTTCTTCTATTGTAAAGGGCTTGTGTCATATCGTCCCTCATGCGTAATTTCATTTGGTCATACGCAAACTCGCCAGTTATAATCACCATATATCTTTCTGGCACCCATTCTATGCCATTTCCCTTTCCACTTCAATAGTTACAACTGCATTTGGATCTAAATACTTTATTATGCGCGTGTGTAATAAGTAGTATTACCAGCTTTGACACAAAAAATGAAATTTTTTAATGATTACTACACATGGTCATGGATTACAAATTAAGATAGAGGACTTCAACATAATCCATCCAGACCTGGAGATTGAATATGTAAAAGCACCAAAAATGAATTCATAATTATTTCACACTTCTCACATAGCTAAATTTAGTTTAATTTTAAGATTTTTCTCTAGGTTAACTTTGGTAAGACCAATCATAAACTAAGTCTATGCCAATTTCATTTTTTTCCCAATTAAATCCAAAATATTTCTATTGTTTTTTCTCATTATATTTATTATGATTTTATTGAAATCTAACTAAAAAAATGATATATTATGTACTAGAATGTAAAAATTTAGAAAATAATTTATAATAATTTTTAGTGTGATATCATTTTTTTTAATCACATCCCTATTTTAGAGGTTGAATTCATATTCGAGTGGAATTGGTGTATTAAATGGATTTTTGTTTTTATTTAAAATTAATATACATCATAATAATACAATATTTTAAATTTTGTGATTTATCCATATATTAAATTAGTATAAATGAATGTGTCTTTCAATTCAAAACTAATTCTATTTATTTTGCTACAAATGGAATCCAACTAAAAAATTATATATTATCTATTAGGATTTAAAATTTTTAGGAAGGAAACGATATTAGGATTTAAAATTTTTAGGAAGGAAATGATAATATATTTCTAATGTGATGTAAAACACTTTGATCACGTCCCTGTTTTAGAAGTCAAAATCATATTCAAGTGGGATTGTTGTATTAAGAGAGTTTATTTTATTATTTTATTTTAAATTTTTTATTTAAAATATATATTATATTAATAAATCTTTTGAATTTTTTGATTGAGTAATATTGATATTAAATATTTTTTTTTCTATTTAACATTAATATGTATAATAGGTCGCACATGCGCTGAGCTTGCTTCGACCTACGTGTGCAGCTTCGGCCTTTTCTGCTGGTTGTGCTGATTACGATCTGGTCTAAAGATCTCCAGCCATGGAGTATATAGGTTCGCCCCAGCCTCCTTCGCCTCCGCCGCCGTCTACTGCTAACGAAGCCTTCAGATCTCTGCTGGCCTCGCTCCCAAAGAAGAAGACAACTGAAGCAGCTAAGTTTGTGAAAAAACTTGAGGACATCCCAGAGATCTCTCTGCCTCCTGAGGGGCCGATCCAGGTGGCCCTTTCTCTGGCAGATCGTGCCCTTGTAGGAAAGTTCATGGGTCTTTGGCCCTCTCCCAAAAAAACGGAGACCTGGGTTGTGAAAAATTGGGTTCCTCTGATCAAGAACAATGTTACCTCTTACTTTCTGGGTAGGGGCTACTTTCTGTTCGAATTCAACACAAAAGAGGATAAAGATCTGATCTTTAGGAATGTCCCTTATTTCATGGGCCCTCACGGGCTGTATCCCAACAAGTGGATGTCAAAATTTGACCCAACAATAGATATCCCAACGACTGTTCCAGTCTGGGTAAGGCTGCCGAACTTGCCTGTGCATTTCTAGAACTGGAACTCGTTGAAACATATAGGCAATGCTTTGGGAAAGTTTATTGATCGAGCAAATAACAAAGACCAGTACGATTGTGCCCGAATCTGTGTCGAGGTTGATATGTTTTAATCCTCTTTTCTCTTCAAATGTCGAAAATTCCATGTATATGGTCACTTCGCTACAGGCCGTCCGAACAGTGGCGAGGCAGAGAAAGGAAAAGAGGAGGGTTGGAACCAGGTTAAGCAGTCAAAGACCAGTAAAAACCTAAAATATGCTGGGGGTTCAAACGAAAAAGGGCCTCATCTTGCTTCTGATCAACAAAACCCTAATCCTAAAGGGTAAGTAAATAAATTTGGGCCTCTAAGTTCAGCTTCAGTAGAGGTCCAGGAGATCGAGATGCAAAAGAAAAGGACTTCGGACAAAGGGACACCCTCAGGATAGAAATAGGGTGAAAGCACTTTAGAAAGATCTAAAGAAAAACATGTAGAAGTTGAAGATGAGGAACAAGGCTCAGAGGAATCTGAGGAGGAAGGAGAAATAGGGGAATCAAAAATCTCGACTAGAAGACCGAAAAGAGGTCGACTCCCTGCCCGGGAAAAGAGAGAACAAGAAACATATAAAGACAAACTTCAAGGTACTCAACCAATTCTTGAGAAACTATTGGAAAAAACGCCCAAGACAATAAGAAATCAAACACAGGGCTCCAAGGGAGCTCACCACTCCCAGAAAAGTAAGTGATGAAGGTAGTCTCCTAGAAATGCAGAGGCTTGGGAAGTAAAGTGAAAGAAGAAGCCATGAGAAGCATGCTTTGGATAGAAACCCTAGACTTTCTTCTAATCCAGGAGACAAAAATGGAGGAAAAAGTATTCCTCCAAACAAGTAAGAAATTTGGAATAAAGGTGGAGGCCAGGCCGTTTCTGCTTGAGGAGCATCAGTCAGACTAGGCACAATATGGAACACAAGCAAATACTTGTTGGTCACTGAGATCCTAAACACTCACTGGCTGTATCTGAAGCTCCAACATATCGAAACAAAGGAGGTAATTAGTCTTTTCAATGTATATGTCACGGTTAATGCAGGAGAAAAGAAGTCATGCTGGGATTCTATCAGAAATCTGGCAGACATAGAGAATCTGGAAAACACCATCATAGTTGGCAACTTCAATCTCACCTTGCTTATGGCTAAGAAGTGAGGAGGCAACATAGTGAGAGATCCGGCAAGGGAATGGGTGTAGGATCTCATGCAATATTGGGATCTACTCGACATAAAACCCTTAAAAGGTAAGTTCACTTGGTCAAATAAAAGAATTGGTCCAGGTCATATTGCTACTAGATTAGACAAATTTCTTGTTCAAAGTTCATTTCTGCTTCTAGGACTAGAGACTAGAATGCAAATACTCCCTTGTAGCGTCTCTAATCATAAGCCAATCATGCTTGAGTTGTCGACCCAAAAGGACCTGGGTCCTATTCCTTTTAGATTTAGCCCTCTATGGATTAAAAACCCAAACTTCATGGAGAGATTCAAGGAAAGTTGGGGCTGCCCTGTAAATAGCTCGCCCTTATTTGTTTGGGAGGAAACGCTGAGAAGATTGAAAGCAGAGTTAAAATTTTGGGCCAAAACTCTCCCCAATCTGGAAATATAAAGGAAACATGCTCAAGCCAGCCTTGTGACCCACCATCATCAAATGGAAGACGTTGCCATTAATAAAGAAGTCCTTGACATGGAGACTGATCTTCAACAAAATTTCCACAAGGCCTGTTTGGCGGAGGAAGAATTTTGGAGGCAAAAATATCACAGTATTTGGCTTAAGGCGGGAGATAGAAATACATATTTCTTCCACAAGCAAGCCCATGCAAGAAGAAGCTTCAATTCCATTTCAGAAATCAAGGAGGAGTCCACTACTCATAATGAATTCACTAGTATTAAAAGGGCTGCCTTCATCCATTTTAAAAGCCTGTACAACGAAGAAGGCGTGGGGAATCAATATTCAAAATTTTTGGATGTGGTTCCCACAAAGGTTACCTCCAAGATGAATCAGTCCCTAGAGGCAAAGGTTTCTAGAGAAGAAATGAATGCCGTCCTCTTTGATATGGATCTCGACAAAACCCCCAGACCTGATGGATTCACAACAATATTTCTTCAATCTTGTTGGCATATAGTGGAAAAGGATCTGCACAAAATGGTTCAGACATCTCAAGCTTGCCAGAAAATTGGGGGCAACACAAACTCTGCTTTCCTTGCCCTCATACCAAAGGAAAAGGGAGCCAATGTCTTTAACATATTTAGACCTATTTCGTTATGCAACATTGGATACAAAATTATAACCAAGGTGATAGAAAATGGGTTGAAAGGTATCCTTCCAAAAATTATTCCAGATTTTCAAGGTGGATTTGTGTATGGCAGGCAGATTGTGGACAACTTCATTCTTGTGCAAGAGGCGATCCATTCAAGAATTCAACATAAAGAAAAAGGAATGGTGGTTAAACTTGATCTCGCTAATGCTTTCTATCGAGTTAGGCACAACTTCCTTCTTGGGGTTTTGCACAAGTTTGGATTTGGGGCTAATTTCATTAACTGGAACCGTGCTTATATCTCTGAGCCCTGGATTTCCCCCTTGGTGAATGGGCGTGCTGCGGGATTCTTCAAAGCTACAAGAGGCCTTTGTCAGGGATGTCCTCTCTCTCCCCTTCTCTTTGTTCTCCAAGCATCTGTGCTAAGTTTTTATTTGAAAAAGAAGTTGTTTGATCAAGAAATTCTGGGAATTAATATAGCAAGAGGTGTTAAAAATATTAACCATGCTTTGTTTGCTGATGATACATTGTTTCTAGGTGTAGCCTCTCTGCATTCTGCCTCCAAATTTAAAGAAGTTCTAGATGACTACTGCGATACCATAGACAACAAACTAAAAAAAGGGAAGTGTCATATATATAGCTGGAACATTTCATTCCGCAACCTAAGTGCTATTTCCAGATGAATGGATTTTGCAGGCTCAGCTAATTGGACTTCCTTCAATAATTAGGAGATCATGTCCAAGTTATGAAAAATGCTCAAAAAGTAAAGTGCTCAAAAGTGGTTGCAATCTGAATGACCGGAAAGGTCTCTTCGCTACAATTCTAGCACCGTGAACGGTTTTCAAAACCAAGGTCGTATCCAAATTTTACTGAGGTTTGAAATCGTCTAGTGAAATCCAAAAATAGGACTTTAAATTACTTTGACTATGCCATTTTTTATTAAAAAATATAAGGAATTTTTTTTTTTCTTAATTGTATTTGAGGGCCTATCAGAGGGTGCCATGTGGCCCTAGGCCAAAGGGTTTGAAATGGCACAAAATTTGGTTGGTTAAGGGCTTTGAACCTTCGACCCGAAAACATGGGCAGAGTGACCCAACCGGCTCTTCTAGGGCGTTTGGTTGAACAACTCAGGTGGAGTTGAACAGATAGTCAGGTCGTCTTTGGTAGGCAGAAAAATTTTGGGGACCAGCCCCTAAGGGCTGCCCTTGTTGTGATGTGACCATGTGCTCGAGACCACGGGCTTAAAACCATTGAACCGACGGTAAAAAGTTAAGGGGGCTAGCCGTTAGAGCTAGCCTGGACCTCATGTGACCAACAACGTGACTAGGGGTGTGGTATTAATCGTAACCGCATGGTTCGGATGGGCCATGTGGCCAGCATTCACATTAAATTTAATGTTCGGATAAGTCGCGGTTTAGGAGGCGGTTTAGGCGGAGGTCGCAATGTGATCACTCCCGCCTAGTATTTAACTCAATTGACAGTTAGTCGGGTGGTTCCATTGGTGAACCTCCTAATCCGGCAGAATTTTCCATTTTTGTGGAGTGAACTGGAGTTCTCCCACTTTTATTGGGGTTTTTGGGGGACATTGGGCATTTTTGTTGCATAAGTCATAACTCTCAATTTTCGACCAAACAAGATCAAATTTTAGTCAATTTTGGGTTTATTCAGCATTTTGAAGAGTTTGGAACAGGTTTCAGAGTGAACAGAGGTGATATACAATAGATTTTTCTTCAGGGAAGATGAAGGAGCCATCAGGGCCATCATGGAGAAGGCATTATATTGGGTTGTATTTCATTGTTTAAGGTGAAAAAAAAGCCATTTCTAGCTATTTTCTATCTTCTAAAGTCGAATTTACAGTTGGTTTTTCCTGTTTAGGAATATTTTTCACTGTATAACCATTTTGAGCAAGTTAATAGAGTAAGGACATGCCATTGGGGAGCCTTGGATCGGCAGATGTAACCCAGGAGGGGTGACATGCCTCAACAATTTTCTGTGTTATGTTATGGTGAATTTTACTTGTTGTGTATTTCTGCTGTGATATGTTAAACTATAAATTTAATTAACAAATCCTCACACATAAAACTCAAAAACAATCAAAACTACTTTGTTTAACCTGTAAGTCACGGAGAACACTTTGCATACTAAATTATTTGAGAATGGATACTTTGCATAGCATTACAAATAGTTCCATTTTCAGATCAAGTGGTATTAGAGCTAGAGTTTTACTCTTCATTTGTTCTTGTGCAAAGATATAGTTGACTATTTGCAAGTTTTGATGCTTACTAGGCTTAAGCTCAAGAGAGTGGAAGGACAATTGGTTAGAGCTCAAAATAATCCTCAACCAAGGAGGACCAGAGTGCCATTAACTCCACCTTCTAATTCACCTCCAAGAGCCATATAAGAAGTCTTAAGCATGTCTTCAAGAGAAGGAGAAGTTCCTGAAGACATTGATCTCAAAGAAGAAGATCGGGTATTCAGAAAGGCAATCCTAGACATGAATGAGATGGTGAGGATACTCTACCAAGAAAGGAATGAAAGGCTTGAAGGAGAGGGATCTTCAAGAGGAAAGAAAAGTGAAGACACGTCAAAGAAAGGACATGGAGGAAATGGTGATCCACCATCCCCATCTTCATCCTCTTCCTCTACATCGTCATCCTCAACTTCAGTGAACCAATCTCACAAGTCCAAGAACACTGGTAAAATTTCATTTTTAAATCTTGATGTTAAGTTTGAGTTTCCTATGTTTAATGGTGAAGTCAATGTAGAAAAACTTGACAATTGGATAAGGCAGTTGGAGGTTTACTTGAGGATATAGAACCTTCATGATGACAACACCAAGATTCAGTTAGCCTCTTTGAGAATGGATGGAGCAACATTGGTATGGTGGGAAGCCCAAACCAAGGATGAGATTAGAAAACATGGTAAGATCACTTTATCATGGGCTGATTTTATTTCTACAATTAAAAATCAGTTTTATCCATTAGCTTATTTACAAAAGGCTATCATGAATTGGCAAAGTTTTAGACAACTTAAGGGACAAAATGTAAAAGATTACAACCAAGAGTTTAGACAAAGGGCTCTTTTACTAGGAATTGATTTGCATAGCCAAGAAACTTTGCTGAAATATATAGGTGGTTTACACAACTATCTTATAAATACTAACCTTATGTTCAATCCTACTAGTCTAGAGGAGGTTTGTGTTCAAGCCACACATTTAGAGGCTAGAGGTAAACAATATTTTGATGGGAATGAGGATAGTGAATTTAAAGGCAAAGGGAGAAAGAGAAATGAAAACTATAGGAAAGAGAAGGGAAAATTCTTTTGTAAAAACTGTTCCAAAACAAGCCATGATGAAGATCATTGCTGGAAACTTCATCTGGAGTTGAAACTAGAAAAATTCAAAACCAAAGATAAGGCCAAAGAGAAAGGCAAGACGATTGCAATAACTGAACAAGACTTAGGGTCTGAATCAGGAGATGAAACTAAAAGCATAGCTATGGAAATAAATAACATAAAGGGGAAAGAGGTTGTAAATGAAACTAAACCCAGTTCTAGTCCTACAAACTGTCACATAGGAGCTCCATGTGAAGAGAAGAGAATAGAGCTGTTTCATGTGAGGATAATTTCAAAACACATAAAGATAGAAACACTATTTGATAGTGGGTCACAATCGAACCTCATCTCAGAAGACTTAGTCAAGAAGCTGAAACTTGATACCATTCCACATCCAAAGCCATATCCACTTGGATGGATTTGCAAGGATTCAAATTTACAAGTTTCAAGGAAGTGCATGTTGCGCTTCACCATTACAGCTCATTATATTGACATGGTTGAATTAGATGTGGTACTACTTGATATTACAGGTGTGGTATTGGGTATTCCTTACTTATATGAAAGGAAAGTGATTTTCCATCGCCATGAGAACAAGTATCATCTATTCAAGGATGGCAAGGAGTTTATTGTGAGAGCACATCGGAAGAAGCTAGAATATTCTTTAGTGAATGCAGGGCAATTGAAAAGGCTTGTCAATGCAAGTCAAATTTGACTTTGTTGATGATTAAGAAAAAATATTTTGTACATAATCCTTTTCATGTATTGCTGATGTAAATGATGAGATGTTTCAGTATGAAAGCAAGTCATATTTGGAAGAAGATGACAATAAGTTGTAGTAAATGTCTTTGGTGTCGATCGGTGCAAAGAATAGAGTGTCGGTGCAAAGTGGTGCAAAAATACAAGAGAGGGTGAAGCATGCAAACAAAGAGGGCACAAAGTTCAGTAAGATCATTGCTAGTTTTAGAATGGCAGAGTAATATGACGATGAAACTTGGTCGGGAATCGGCACAAGTACATGGCTTATTCAACAAAAAATCTCCATAAGGATAGTTGGCAAGGTGAATCTTATTTTTAGTTTCCTTTGAAGGTAGACCAGGAACAATATGTTTTCTGAAAATTTTATTTGCTGCCCTGCAAGTTTCAAAAATTTGCATCATGACACAATCAAAGTTAGCAACAGTCGGTCAATAGATTCAAGGAAGAATCTGTCTTTTTATGAGAAGCTCAATTTAATGAAATCAGGGGGATTTCAGTGGATCAAGGTTGGAAGAGTGGAGAATCAGTCTCCTCATATTCAGTTTCTATAGTCCAGAGAGCTTTTGGGGTCCAAAAGCTTCCCATTGGGGAGGTGTGATCAAGAGATCATGTCCAAGTTATGAAAAATGCTCAAAAATGAAAGTGCTTAGAAGTGGTTGCAATCTGAACGAACGGAAAGGTCTCATCGCTGTGATTCTAGTGTCATGAACGGTTTTCAAAACTGAGGCCGTATGCAAAAGTTACTGAGGTTTGAAATCGTCTAGTGAACTCCAAAAACAAGACTTTGACTTACTTTGACTATGCCATTTTTTATAAAAAAATATAAGGCAAGTTAATTTTTTTTATTGTATTTGATGGTAGAAATTTGAATAACTGATATGTTATACACCGAGATTCTCCTGATCACACACTATTTTAACTTCATGCACAATACATAATCTCTTCTACCATTGATCATTAATTGCGGAAATAAAAACAATCGCATGCACACATTAAAACCATAAACAATCACACATATGAACACAATATTTTATGGGAAAGCTTAAAGCTGAAAACCCCCAACTATATGTATATTATATGTCATAGAGATCATGTAACAATCATTATACAAAGCTCCTCACAAAGCTCTCAGTACAATCTCCAATTGTTACACACTAATCAAGCCCGATCTAGCAAATCACATGCTCCAATCTTTGCCACCTGATAGCCTGCCTCTACTGCGCAATCACTGCTGAAGAATGGCTCTGAATGAACTCGAATTGGTCCAGCCTTTCTCACGCAATCCTCATTGGCATCTCCAACCACTGTGTGTTGCAAATCATGCAACAGTATAGTCACAACTGATAGTCACACTGCTCTTTCACCTACCTCTTCACTGGTCTCCACTGAAACTGTCCATGCACTATAGTTAGCTGATGTATTCTTTAGTTGATTAATGAGTTAATAATTAGTGAATTAATTAATAATTAATTCACACCACTCTCACTAGTGTATCAATCAGTTAGACTAGATACAACTAACTCAACTATGTTTAACTCAGTTAAACTGAACACAACTCCACCAACTACTTCAATAACTCCACCAAACTCTGTCACATGAGTTCTAACTGAAGTATCCATGCAATAGCTCCACTTAACCCTCAGGAATAGCGTAATTCTTTCTGTCAGCTCCTGTGCCACATCTGTACACTTAACTGAAGTGCTCCAAGAGAATAAGATAATGTTTATAGTCCAAATATTATTAAGAGCTAATAATATTCGACATATCTATTTTTAGACTGGCAATCTAAAAATAGATTCCACCCAATATGTCTAAAAATATAAGTCCATATATTTTTCCAACTTGACCAACCATCCACAAATAGCATCCTGCAACTCATAGAATATGATCGACATGTCTAAAAATAGTCTGTGCGCTAAGAATAGTCTGCGGGACCACTTAGTGAAGGCGACTTCTTTCCACTAAGCTCGTCATCTTGTTGAAATATCAACATTGAGGGCCTATCATAGGATGCCATGTGGCCTTCCTGGAGGCTGCCACATGGTCCTAGGCCAAAGGGTTTGAAATGGCACAAAATTTGGTTGGTTAAAAGTTTTGAATCTTCGACCTGACAACACGGGAAGAGCGACCTGACCAGCTCGTAGGGAGTTTGGTTGAACGACTTGGGCAGAGTTGAACAGATAATTGGGTCATCGTTGGTAGGCGGAAAAAGTTTTGGGACTAGCCCCTCAGGGCCAACACCTGTTGTGACGTGACCATGTCCTCGAGACCACGGGCTTAAAACCATTGAACCGGTGGTAAAAATTTAAGGGGGCTAGCCCTTAGAGCTAGCCCCCACCTCATGTGACCAACAACGTGACCAGGGGTGTCGTATTTAACCATAACAGCGTGGTTTGGATGGGCCATGTGGCCAACATTCACATTAAATTTAATGTTCGGATAAGTCGCGGTTTAGGAGGCGGTTTAGGCGGAGGTCGCAATGTGATCACTCCCACCTAGCATTTAACTTGACTGATAGTTAGTCTGGCGGTTCCGGTAGCGGACCTCCTAATCTGGAAAAATTTTCCATTTTGGTGGAGTTAACTGGAGTTCTCCCAATTTTAGTGGGGTTTTTGGGGGACATTGGGCATTTTTGTTGCATAAGTCATAACTCTCTCAATTTTCGACCAAACAAGATGAAATTTTAGTCAATTTTGGGTTTCTTTAGCATTATGAAGAGTTTGGAATAGGTTTCAGAGCAATCAGAGGTGATCTAAAATAGGTTTTTCTTCAGGGAAGATGAAGGAGCCATTAGGGCCATCATGGAGAAGGCACTGTATTGGGTTGTATTTCATTATTTAAGGTGAAACAAAAGCCATTTATAAATGTTTTCTATCTTCTGAAGTCAAATTTACATTTGGTTTTTCCTGTTTAGGCATATTTTTCACTCTGTAACCATTCTGAGCAAATTAATAGAGCAATGACATGCCATTGGGGAGCCTTGGACCGGTAGATGTAGCATAGGAGGGGTGAACTGCCTCAACAATTTGTTGTGTTATGTTATCATGAATTTTACTTGCTGTGTATTTTTTCTATGATATGTTAAACAATGAATTTAATTAACAAATCCTCACACATAAAACTAAAAAACAAACCAAAACTACTTTGTTTAACCTACAAGTCACGGAGAACACTTTGCACACTAAATTATTTGAGAATGGATACTTTGCATAGCATTACAAATAGTTCCATTTTCAGATCGTTCAAGTATTTGGAACTTCCTATTTTTCAAAAATCTGCTTTAAGCAGAGATTGGCTCCCACTGATCGACAAATTCAAACTTAGAATCCAGGCTTGGGGACTCTCCTGGCTTAATATTGTTGGTAAGATAGTTCTGATCAAAGCAGTCCTCAACAAACTTCCTATTTTCAAATTCTTAGTTTTGTTGGCTCTCATCTGCATTCTCAAGAAGATGGAGGAGCTCATTCGCAGATTTTTCTAGAAAGGAGGAAAACATAATGAAAACCGAATCCCTCTGGTTAGCTGGGATAATGTAACTAAACCTCTCTTGGAAGATGGTCTAAATTTCAAATCTCTACGAGCTCAAAATATAGCAATGGGAGCAAAAATCGTTTGGAGAATAATGGCTCCCAAGCCTGGCTGGGCACAGAAAGCGTTATGGCGCAAATATTTTATAGGATAGAGGATTTGTTTCTTAGAAAACCCTCTTCCTATCGCTGGCATGCAATTGGCCAAACTCTATTCGAAGGCCATTCCTTTGATTCAATCCCAAGCATATTGGATCCCCGGAAATGGTAAATTAATCTATCTTTAGCAAGATATAATTATGCATAACCCGCCTTTGGCTAATGTTCCCTCTCTACATCCTCTACGTATTTGGATGGCTAACACAGGCCTATCCATGTTATGGGACATTTCACTTTGGGTTGACTATCGCTGGTCGGGATGGAAGGACATTCACATCCCTATGGAATTGAAAAAATATTTCGATTCATTGCTTTCCCTTCTCCATAGCATGGCTCCGTTGCATGAAAGGCTGCTGGACAAGCGTGGGGAGTTGATAAGTGACTTATTCTGTTGCCTTGGGTTATGCAAAATATTTGGAAGTGCCCCACGTCCCTCCAAACCCAGCGACTTGGAAGGGGCTATGGTACCTCAAATCCATTCCTAAAATTTATTTCTTCTGCTGGCTTATCTTCCATAATAGGAACTTGACAGATGATAGATTAAAAAAAGAGAGGTTTCCAAGGTCCCTCAAGATGCCAGATGTGCTGTGAAAACGAAGAGAACTTTCACCATATTATGCTGGATTGTAAATTTGCTGCAAAATTTTGGCATAAGGCTCTGGCCCCTTGGGGCAACAACTTCATTCTTTTCGAGTTCCATACCGGATATTTTTACCAATTAGATTCAAAAATACCCTGGGGGGCTCCCTAAAAACAACAGCTTCAAAGCCTTTTGTCTCTCTCTTCCAAAAATAATCTGTTGGAAAATCTAGCTCGAAAGGAATAGTAGAACTTTCAGAGACAGAGCAAACGAAAAAAATTGTTATAGTCAAGATTAAAAGCCAATTGAAAGAAAGATTGGGTGGTCACCTTGAAGCAGCCAATATAAGCTAGCAAGATATGGAACGGGACACCATGATGGGCTTTAAAATATCTGTGGAACTAAAGCAAAATAAGATAAGTGGAGATTAGAAAATTAGACTCAATGAGAAAGAATTTTCAGAATGACTCAATAAGCAAGCCACATTCTCCTAGTTCTTTGATGGGGCTACAAAAGGTAACCCCAGAAAAGCTGGTACTGGTGGGGTTATTAAGAATCTGGAACGAAGAATTGATCACAGTTTCTCCTGGGGCTTGGGCCATTCCACAAGAATTCAAGTTGAAGCGCTTGCTCTTCTCCAAGGCCTCATGCAAGTAAAAAAGTTTGGCATCAAAGAGGTAATTGTGATAGATGACTCTCGTTCCATCATAAAATCCTTATTGGACAACTCTGTTCCTAAAGATCTTAGATTTGCTAGATTGGTGAAGCGAATCAAATCAATATCAAAAACTCTCCAAATGGTGAACTTCTTCCATGTTCTGCGGGAGAGCAACAAGGATGCAGATATAGAAGCCAACAAAGAAGCTCTCCTTTCGGCCATCACTCTTTTAAGTGATAGGGAAGATGAATGGGCTCCCATTCCTTAATTTCTTATCTCATGTTTTACTGCATTTTACTACAGTAGTTTGTTTGTATCCACAAGTTAGGGAAAATCTCAAAGATTGAAGCGACAAATAGTTGTAAGAAGCACTGACATATTAATTATAGCACCATAGACATCACGATAGGCGAGAAAAATTGGGAAGTGCCCCCAAAGCTTGTAATATGTTTTGAGGCATTCATGCCAAAGATCTAATATAAAACCATAAACGTTCTTGTAAAAAAAAAACATTAATATGTATAATAATTATTATTTATTTTTGATATTATAATTCAAGGATATATTAAATTAATAAAAAAAATTATCAAATAATGAAATTGTGTTTTTTTCATTTTGTTTACGTGTTGTTGCATAACATTAATGTAGACAAGATTATCTTCATCGGCTTCATTGTGTTTCACTATCATATTTTTCATGTTATCATTTGCACATATCAATAAATGCCTATTATTTGCATATATTAGGTTTTCCTTGAATAAGTGTGTTATGGGAAATTTTACCATAGCAAGCTAATTATTTTTAACCCAATAGATCAGAGAATGATCTACCCAGATTAGTGTGTGATCATGAATAATATAAAATATTCAAACCTCAATCCTTTATTTTACAAACAAATACATTCAAAACATGCACATGATAATATGGATATCAGAGGTTGAAACTTGGTATCATCACAGACCTGTGAATTCTCTTGAGTTCAATGCAGAGGAAGCACACTTAAACTTGAAGATATCGTTCCACTTACAATAAAATAAGACCCTACATATAACACCACCAAATAATCAAATAATGGTATTTCCATAGAGGGCTTGTCATCTTAAAACCAACATATGCAAGTATAAAACTTATTCAAAACATGGATATAGAAAATGAACATGTATCTGTTAATCCAAAATCAAAGTACATCAAATTTAAACCTTTCAACAAAGGAGATCCTCTCCACAATCTTGTATCATGGTCTCCTCTCCCAATACAATAGAGCTCTTGCACTATAGTGTGGATACTTGATATAACTCCCTTTCCTCATGGTGAGATTATATAGGCTCATTCTATCCTCTAAGAGAATGTATCTAGACACCTAAGGACTTGAGAAGTTGGGAAACTTCTACAATAATGAATCCCTAACCAACTCATACACAAGTGGGTCAAATTCATCTCCTTAAAAATGGAAAAATCATTTAAATTAACATTAAATGAATGTTTCCTTCTATTTAAAACTAATTCTATTTCTTTTGCTACAAATGGAATCCAACTAAAAAATTATATATTATCTATTAGGATTTAAAATTTTTAGGAAGGAAACGATAATATATTTGTAATGTGATGTAAACCACTTTTATCACGTCCCTATTTTATAAGTCAAAATCATATTCAAGTGGGGTTGTTGTATGAAGTGAGTTTATTTTATTATTTTATTTAAAAAAATTTATTTAAAATTAATATATATCATATTAATAAATCGTTTGAATTTTCTGATTTAGAATTATTGATATTAAATACATTCTTCTTTCTATTTAAAATTAATATGTATAATAATTATTATTTATTTTTGATATTATAATTCAAGGATATATTAAATTAATTAAAAAATTAGCAAATAATGAAATTGTGTTTTTTTTTCATTTTGTTTACATGTTGTTACATAACATTAATGTAGACAAAAATCTCTTCATTGGCTTCATTGTGTTTCATTATCATATTTTTCATGTTATTATTTGCACATATCAATAAATGCCTACTATTTGTATATATTAGGTTTTCCTCGAATAAGTGTGTTACGTGGAAATTTTACCATAGCAAGATGATTATTTTCAACCCAATAGATCAGAGAATGGTCTACCCAGATTTGCGTGTGATCATAAATAATATAAAAGATTCAAACCTAAATCCTTTGTTATACAAACAAATACATGCAAAACATGCACATGATAAGATGGAGATCGGAGGTTGAAACTTGGTATCATCGCAGATCTATGAAGTCTCTTGAGTTAAATGCAGAGGAAGCAAACTCAAACTTGAATATCTAGTTCCACCTACAATAAACTAAGACCCTACATACAACACCACCAAACAAGCAAACAATGGTATTTCCGCAGAGGGATTTTCATCTTAAAACCAACATATGCAAGCATAAAACATATTCAAAACATGGATATAGGAAATGAACATGTATCTATTAATCCAGAATTAAGTACATCAAGTGTAAACCTTCTAGCAAAGGAGATCCTCTCCTCAATCTTGTAGCATGGTCTCCTCTCCCAATACAACATAGCTCTTGCACTATAGTGTGGATACTTGATATAACCCCTTTTCCTCATGGTGAGATTATATAGGCTCATTCTATCCTCTAGGAAAATGTATCTAGACACCCAGGGGCTTGAGAAGTTGGGAAACTTTTACAATAATGGACCCCTAGCCAAATCATACACAAGTGGGTCAAGTTTATCTCCTTGGGAATGGAAAAATCTAGAAACCTTTTTCACAATTATGAGTTTTTTATCAATTACCTCAATTATGAAATAATTATTATCTCATAATTATAATATTTTGGCAAAAAAATTATGAGAAATTTCTCAATTATGTAATTTCGCTCTTTTAACATGGGATAAATCTCACATAAGTAAAAGAAAAGGTGAAAAGGGATGCATTTTATCCAAACAACTAAGGTAATTTGATATTGGGTTTATCTCACTATAATGGAGTGGAAAATAGGGTTATAAAATATGCCCCCTAATGCATGAGGTCAAAGAGAAACTAATGGCCGAAATGCATTACAATAAAACTCAAAGTTTGAAATGGGAGGAAGGAGCTAAGAATACAAAGTTTGATCAGAGAAAATCGAATTCTAAAGTGTCAACTCTTTTGATAACATCCCTGAGGTGGGCATACCCATGCTTGGTCATAAGAATATACTGAACATGGCCGCCATAAAATACACTGTGGATCCATGACATGAAATGATAGAACATGGCCATGAAGACATACATAGTGGATTCGTGTGACTCATTAGATAGAGCATAACCACCAACAAATACAATATGGATCTATGTCACAGTATACATAAATAGGAATATGGACACATGACAGATAGAGAAGTGTCTCAAGATAGTCCTCAAAGTACATGAATGATACATAAATCCAATGCAGCTTGGGAAGGATGCCATATAAGAGTGAGATTATCTCCTGATTGATTGAGTTCACTTGTGTTCGACATAACCCTGATAGTATGAATAAATCATGCGAATATATGTGCTGAGGTCAAGCATGGTAGAAATTTCCTGATTATCAGCCAATGAGGAAAACCAGTAACAGACGTGGGGGAATCCACCAATGAGGAAAATGGACCACAAGGTACCTAGTATAATCCACGAAGTGTGAATAAATGAGCTAACTTCAAAGACAAGTGAGCTTGATCAATCATGATCTAATGATGTAAACCCACCGTAGATTATGAGGAAGGATGCCATTGAGGTCTGCAAGCTCGAGGGTACTATTGGTTCCTAGATCAAGCTCCTAGATAATGAGATGAAGTTGTTAGGATAAGATCCATTGAAGGATTGCCTTGATTTATCCCCCATCAATCGACATAAAACAGAAGAAGATGATGTGATGGATGAATTCATAAATTGATGAAGTACAATTTACACAGGGATGGCCGACTCAAAAATGTCAACATGCTACTATTAATGGCTGACACAGGCAGATATTTCCCTTGAAAATATAATGGCACGACATAAGAGTGACTCAGAAACATGACTAATGAGCACAATGTGATATCATGAAATGATGCAAGAGGCATCGAGGCATGCTCCATATGATTGGAAGAGTAACCAACTAGAGGAGTAGACAGACTCATATGTATGGTATGGCTCCTAGGCAAGCTAAAAACAAACTGTAAGATAATGAAGCAGCCAAATTCTATGTTCAAGGGTGACACAATTGATGCTACCATTTTGATGACTAATGGAGATAAATTTTCCCTCCCTTCTCTTTTTATAATTTCCTTTTCATAAATTTGTCCCCCAAGCTCGAAAAAGACATAAAATTATACAAGGGAGAACCTCCTAACCATAATAGACTATGGTATTCCTTTTTCATTACTAGTCTATCCCAGTCTAGAAAAGGGTTAAACTTATACTGGGTAGATGAAACTTCAAGTACATTTATGAGCGTGAATGAGATAAGTTCACTCGACAATACTTTATAAATTAAGGATTCTGAAAAGAGCTTAAAGGAAATTCCTCTTAGAGGAACGAGTGGTATAAATGGTAGTAAATAGTTTTGGTAATGATGGAACTTCTCATGACATAATAAGGAAAAGAGGTTGGCTAATAAGGCCACTCATCGCAGGAGTTCCTACAAGAAAGAATAGAACACCAAGTGAAAGTGGATGATAGGCCAAGCATATGACTTCTACGGAATGAAGAAACCAAGGCTCATCGTGCAAAAGTAGACTAATAAAAATTAGCAATCATAGGGGATAAAATAGTGGAATCCTCCTGGGGTATATCCAGAACTATGATGAAGAAGAGGACATGAGGCTTAGATTCTAGGTCATGGCAGGTTAAAAAGAGGGATTTATAAAGGTAATAAAAATGAATGCATGGACACCAAGACAGAAAAGAGGTGTTATGCTAGGGTACCCATGATCAATTAAACTCTACCACCAAGTGACAACACGCATAAAGGAAAGTGGCTAAAGTCGCAACTTGACGGGGTCAGACCTAAGGCATAAATATGGCACTGACGACCAATAATTCAATGAGGACAAAAGAAATGACGTACCCCTATTTTCCAGTAAGAGGAAACATACCTCAGGCCCAATGGATATCACAATAGAAATACCACCATGTCCTGTAAAAACCATCTATACAGACTAGACCCATGATTAAATCACATAATGGAAGAGATAAAACATGGATGAGTTAAAAACACGATCATGTATTTTTTTATTTTGTGGATTTTATCATTTTTTGGATTTTTGGCATAAATAAGGCATGACAAATATTTGCATCACAAAGAAAACCAAAAATAAATAAAGCATAAAACTCCTATGTACAATACATAAAAGCACAAAACATTCCATTAGGTCACACTAATGTGTGCCCACGGTTGGGCATAGGCCAAGGGTTTCTATACGTGAACTCATGGAGGGTAAGGGGACCATATGGCTCACCAAAGTGGGGCCATGCCAAAGGAAATCAAGATGCCTAGTTTGGAAAGGTTGACCATGCCAGGGACATTGTAACATAGTCATGATTTAAAAATTAACCCGAGGACATAAGGGAGGATCAAGACATAAAGGGGATACAAGACCCTCGTCAACAAGTGGTGAGGGAGATTCATCAACAAGTTTGGTAGTAGAATCCAAAGACTTGACTTGATCCATGGGTGGCATTTCCAAGGAACAGCAAGGAGGTGTTCCCTGCGTCGATTCAAGATCTAAATTTCCGACCTCTTCTTGTTCCAAATCGGGGATACTAGAGGCATAAAGAGACATAAACTCCCTAATATTATCAGTGAGTAAATCCATGACCTCCAAGTTGACTAGCTAGGGAGGTTTTCCATCGAGGCAATCATTTGGAACAAGCTGAGGGGAAACTCTTGTGGGAAAAGGAACATGGTCATATTCCATATTATGATGGATTTTTTGACCAACATGAGGAGGTTATGATGGGACTGTTGAAGGGGAAATATCTTCCACAAAAGGTGGCAGAGGATGCTAACTAGATTGATCAACTTCCATAAAATCATGAGACCTCACCCAAGGATCAGGAGGTATATGGGGTTCAAGGTGTCAAAAGAGATCATATGCATATGAGATTTCGAAGAGGATGAAGGAATTTTGGGTGGTGGTAATTGAGGAAATACACCCATAAGAGATGATATTTTGAACAACCTCGTGCCAACACTTTGAAATTGAACAGGGTTGTCTACCACAAGTGGGATTGAATTCCCCTTAGTGGAAATTGGGGCCGATAGCACATAATAGTTCTGTTGGTCAATGGTCACAATATTTCCTTCATGAGGAAATAAAATGAAATTAAATACAGTTGAGACAACTACGGTCATGGCATAGAACCAAATACGACCAAGGAGATCATTATAGTCTAAAGGATCGTCGATGACTTTAATATCAACATAAACAATTTTCCCCTAACTCAATGGTAAACTTGGGAAGAACCCCCTTAGGTACAAAGTTGTGTCCATCAAAGGCTTGGAGAGTAGTATTGGATGTGGTGAGCACTAGATAGCCAAAATCCTTTTAGTATGATGTTGACATGACACAAGTGGAAGATCCTTCATCCATCAAAGTGCGATAAATATTCTTATGGAAAATATGCATGGTAATATGAAAGGATATCTAGTGGGAAAGTTGGAAGGCATCCTTTTCAACATTGAACGTAATCAGGTTCAAGTTAGAAGGATATAATCCACTGATTGCAGACAACAAGGCCTTGCATTACTAGGGACACCTTTGCAAAACCTCCAAGGAAGACATGGCACAAGGAGCCTGGGAAATACCTTTACAATAATATAATTCTTAGTGCCCCACATAGAGGGGTTGTGTGTTGTCTTATGGAAAAAACCCTTGGGAGGGCGATAAATAGGTTCCACAAGTTTATCTAACGTAAAAGGTACAATGGAAGTAGGTGGAGTAGGTGAGTCCTTAGGAGAAGAAATCAACTCAAAAACATCATATGATTTAGCTCACGTGGTCACATTAATGTGTTCTTTGCACATAAAAATGGATGAACTATTGACAGGATAGAAAAATGGCCCCTCGTTTCCCACTTGCGGAGGTGGAGGAGGTTTTGCAACCATTTATTGTTAAGGTTGTGTAGGAAATGGATGAGTTAAAACAACATGATATTGGGTAGATTGCATTGGTGCAAGGAGCCTATGAACTTCATCCATCCGAGGGATTTCGTGAGTAAGATGTTCACCTTGAAAAATTTTACAAGGGAAATTAATATTTCAATGACGCATATTGGTGCCTCCTCCCTAACTCTAAGGATTTTGGTTGAGATTACTGAGAAGTTTGATTTTCTGTTTATTCTTTTTATTGTTATTTTTACCACTGGTTTCTTGGTTTTTCTTAGGTGTTGTGAAATTCACCGTAAGAACATTGGTGAACTAATCAGAAGAATTTGCTTTAGAGGAGCCAGAGGCACTTGTTGGGCCCCTTGCAATGTAACAATAAATTGCCCAAGCTAAGAGAAAGTTGGATCACAGAATCAGAAACATACCCAATCACGCATCAACATGTAGGTCGGGAATAGGTTTGGGTGGGTCAATGGAAGGCCTAGGAGCATTAGGCAGTACTTCATAAAACATACCTAACTATTAATATATAAAATCAAGTTGTTGGGCAACTGAGATAGCTTTATCCTCCATGATAGCTCTAAACATATACACATATTTTGCAATTTGACGTTGTAAGGATCAAATGAACCATTTACACAATATCTCATCAGGAAGCTTGTTTCTTACCAACCTCTTGTGACGACACTACTCATGGATATGATAAAAAATCAATGTGGAATCATATTGTTTAAATTTAGAAAAGAGATCAGAATCGATATCATACCTTGTAGGTATCTAAAAGTGTGTGAAAAAGGGTTGAGCTGAGGATGATAATCATTGTAGGATGTTGTGTCTAATTTGATGTACCATTTGGTAGCATCCCCAGTCAAAGTTTGTTGGAGCAAGAATAGCTTAATCTAATCGTCCACTAAATATTTATATGAACACCATAGTTGATATGTGGTGACATGAGTGGATGGATTCTCTCCAGGATTTCATTCAAATTTGGGGATATAAAAAGGCAATTTTATGGGCATAGGTGGCAACCAGGGTTCATGGAGAATGGGGTGGTAGGTAAACTTATCCAAATCTGGTAAATTAAGAGAATATAGAAATGGATTATGAAGTTGAATAAATGGATCATATGTAAGAGAATCCCCTATCCAACCTTTTGATACCCCCATATAAGGATTATGATTCATAGTTTATTGGTTAAGGTATGGGTTCAACCTGACATATGACTGTTGCGGGCCAGGATGACTAGTGAATGGATTCCCCCCCCCCCCCCCCATAGGGAATGTGCCCACAGAGAAAAAAGGACCCCCAAGAGCATGGATTCTCATGGGATTGTACCCATGAGGATAAGATAGACCAGTATGTGTAGTAGTACTAACATAAGGAGAATATCTTGTATTGGCGACGACACTAGCAACAGGGTTTCCCCCAGGTAAACTGGCCCCTCCAGGAAAAGTACTGGTAGGTGGCATCCCTCTAAAAAATGAGCTATACTAGGCTTTTGACATGATAGAAGCAACATTTCCCCCAGGATGACTAGGAGCAACTGATAACCCCCCCTCCCCCCCAAAAAAAAACATATTTCCAGTAGTAACCATTTGTAATTGAGGAACAAGAATCGTTGGTTGAGAAAATATAGGTGAAAAGACTTCTAACCCTACCGACTAACTAGGATTAATAACCATGGTCGGTGTAGATACCAGAGTGGGTTTGGAAACAAACGAGAAATTTGTAGGAGCGATAGAGGAAACTGGTGGAATTCCCCAAGAACATATGAGAAGTGTAGATAGAGAAGTAGGTAGAGCAACATTAAGTGGTGGTAAGGATGACATGGAAAATGACAATGCTAATGCAAAGGGTAAATATGTCTTAAAATTTACCATTGGATAGAAAAATGGAAATGGTAAAAAGGTATAAGTATGTGTGGAACTTTCAGGATTCAACCACAAAAACTCATGTTCTAGTGGTTCGGTAAAATGTGGATTGGCAGGAGCAGTAGAATCACCTACCAAAGTTTCAATGGAAATGAGATCACTACCAGAAGGAATAGGTATAGATTCCAAAACTATGTGTTGATATAAGTATTGAGAAGTAACATGCACTCTCCATGCAAGAGTGATAATTACACCTCTTTTAGGAGGAAAATGTGAATATGACGTGACTGATGATGACTATATTCAGGTAGGGTGAAAAATTATAATTAATACGATTATTTTAATGCAAACACCCTAAGGCCAAGGCTATTGAATCAAACCAAAGAACACACACTAGAAAAGTCCTAAGAGGTAGTCACATAAGCAAACCAAATGGAAAGAAGCTGGCAGTGGAACAGTTATACTGATGACCCGCTTTCCAACCCTTTTAGTTGAAAAATAAATGCAAGTTCCCTTATTAGCCATGGGGCACCCTTCTAGAGGACTGAGAGAGTATGAATAATATCCGTCCTAGGTACAAAAAATAAGAGGTTGACGATGCACCTCTGTATGAGCCCTAAAAATATTGGCCACTATGGTTACCATCGGTAGTGATATGTCTTGGGGGTATAGTTGTAAGCCAAATTCACACACAAGGGTAGGAAAATTAGCTCAAAGAGCTAATACCAAACCCCCTTGAGAGTTTCCTCCCAAGTGGTCCCCAAGTGCTAAAACTAAAAGCTAATAACATAGTTTGTAATACGTGAAACTTCCGCAATCCACACCACCCAAAACCAAGTGAAATGTGTTATGTCACCTTGCCTAGCCCAAGTGTGACCTTGTGATTGACCCTCATGTTAGAAGGGGTTCCAGAACTGCACTACTGCAAGTTGATTTGTCTCCTGATCGAAAGATGCTAAGTTTGTTTTGTATTCTTAGAAGAGTTAATGCACACGCCTATCTCCAAGAGCCTATCCTAAGCTAGTATTGGGGTACTACCAATAAAATGAAAAGGAAAAGTCTAGTTGATTTTTGACAAGAAAACTATATGGTGTGAATGACTCTTATTAGTAACTCTGATGCAACTATATGCAAATTTTTCTTTTCACTTCAATGAATTCTAATTACAGGAGGGTAAGGGTTCTTTCACAACACACCAATTCCTATGATAATACACCTCTCACTAAATTATTAAATGCAAAAAAACCTAAGTTTATAAATATGTCAACCCAAAAAAAACCAAAAAGAGAAAGTGATCGAAAAGAGGCCAAAGAAAATTCCCTAAGCTAGAACACGAAGCACTTCAAACGTCACAAAGAAAGGAAAATAAATCCAAAGAAGTAAACACACTCAAGGGATAAAAAGAAAGCCAAATGTGTAAAATGAAGAAAATATCAACAAGAAAGGGTTGTATCACAATGACTCAATAAAGGCCAACGTTCTACAAAGGTCAAAACCAAACCCTAGAGGCAGGAAGGCCTAAACAAGATCAAATGATAGTGCTAAAAAATAATGGAAACACACACAAATGAAATTTTCTAGATGACAACTACAAAAGCAATCATGACACCACAAATTTTGATGAAAATAAACAAGAGAAGAAAGAGATCACTTAGAAACAAGTGACAAAACCACACAAAGGCCAAAAGAATCCAAAAGTTGGAGAAATAAACAGATCTAAAGAGTCATTGAAAGCAAACACACAAATATGAAAATGAGATCTAAAGAAAAGAACACAAGCCTCAGCCAAAGCACCAAAATATCTTCAAAAGAACCTTGGAAGATACTTATAGCTATGAAAGACCTTGAACAAACCAATCAGAAAATGGATCAAACCAATAGTGACCACCAAGAAATAAACAACATAAATCATAGATCCAACAAATCTCTAATAGATCAGAAAAAAACAACTTGATCAACACCCAAAACAAGTAAAAAATCCTCTCTCAATAAAGAAAACCTGATCTATGGAAATCAGGAACCAAAAGACATATATGGACCAGAACTAGTCAACAGATAGAAAGCCAACACAGATCCAAAGCAGAGACAAAAATTTCAGAGAGTGAATTTAAGTTTTCAAGGCTAGAAAGTCAATTGCATGAATAAGCCAGGAAAATTTTGACTGGTCGTTGGTTTGTAACAAAAAAGAGAGCGACCAAGAAGACATAGTTGAAATTAGGCATTCTTGTGCGTGCGACCAGGGGAAAAAATTCGACTAGCAAACTTCAATTGGCCATAAAATATTCATACAAAGTTCGTATTCAGTGGTTTTTTTTTGTTGCTTTTGGACAAAATTCTGAGAGGAATATAGATATGTGGTAAATTAAATAAAATTATATATACAAAATTCCATAATTTTATTTTAAACTCATGATATATTATTCTCTCATATAAAAAAACAAAAACATAACTCCATATCAAATATTAGCTCAGATATGAAGCAAGTAAGACCAATGGATATCAAAATGAATCCAACAAACCAGAAAGAAGTCAATTGGAACAAGAGAAAACCAAAAAACATAAAGAAGAAGAGGAGATATAAAAAAAAGAGGGAAAAAGAGAAAAATTATCATTGAAAGCACCATTTCTATTATGGGAAAATTTTACTAGAGAAAGTTGATTAATTTTAATCCAATAGATTAAAGAATTATATACCTAGATTTGTGTGTGATCATGAAAAATATTGAAGGTTCAAACCCTAATCCTTTGCTATAAAAAAAAATACATTCAACACTTGCACATGATAATATGGAGATCAACTGAAACCTTGTATCCTCGCATATTAGTGAAGTATCTTGAGTTTGATGTAGAGGAATCACGATTACACTTGAATATCTCATTCTACCTGCAATAAAATAATACCATACACACAACACCAACATACAATAAAAGAATGGAATTTCCCTAGAGAGTTTTTTAGTGTAAAACCAATATATGCAAGCTCAAAACATATTCAAAACATCGATATAGAAAAGGAACATGTATCTATTAATAAAATCAAATTTCAGCAAATGTATACCTTCCAGCAAAGGAGATCCTCTCCTAAAGCTTGTAGCATGGTCTCCTCTCCCAATACAATAGAGTTCTCATGCTATAGTGTGGATACTTGATCTAACCCCCTTTCCTCATGGTGACATTATATAGGCTCATTCTATCCTATAGGAGAATGTATCTAGACACCTAGGGGATTGAGAAGTTGGGAAAATTCTACAATAATGGACCCCTATCCAACTCATACACAAGTGGGTCAAGTTGATCTCCTTGGGAATGGAAAACTCTAGAAACCTTTTTCACAATTATGATATTTTTCACAATTATCTTAGTTATGAAATAATTATTATCTCATTATTATAATATTTTGGCAAAACAATTATGATAAATTTCTCAATTGTGTAATTTCACCCTTTTAACATGGGATACATCTTACATAAGTAAAATAAAGGGTGAAAAGGAATTTCTTTTAGCCAAAAAACTGAGGCAAGCTGATATTGTGTTTTTCTCACTATAATGGAGTGGAAAATAGGGTTATAACAAAGTGTTACTGATATCTAGAACCCATTTCTCTAGTTATTCTTTCCCATGCATGTCAAACAAAAAACTTCATTCTATCTACTTCACTTTCCTTTACTTCCAATTCCTCTTAAATGAAGTGTGGAGTCAACTCTATGTACCTACATGCAGATTATTTTGCATAAAATTGATATCCATATAAGGATAGGGATCTCATGTGTTGGAGCTTGGGGTAGAGAGAGTAGAGTCCCTTTGTGACATTATAAAAAATCTAGTGTAAGAAAGAGAAAGGGAGGTTGTTTTGCTAGGCATGCATAGAGAAGGGGTTAAAAAAAAGAAAAAAATGTAAATAAAATGGAGGAGGGATAGGGGACTTGTAGGGTAATAAAGTGAGAGACCCCAAGGAAGCTCAAAAAATAGTGGCTAATGGCTCATGAAAAAGGGAGGAGGTAGATGCAACTTAATTCCAGGCTATGCACAATGAAATCTCATTGATTTTTTATTGCATATCTCATCCAAGATGAGGAGGATATAATGAATGAAGTGATTAACATTCATTCCCTATGTTGATAAAAACCATATCACTATTTAAAAAACCATCTCTAGATGAAGAGGTGGCATGTTCGCGTGTCCCATTTATATCATGACTTACCTTAGTGATCACTCTATGTGGGGGTATGGATTTCATACTTTTATATGAGTGAAAAATGGAAAATATTTGTAGTTATCATTAATATTAGTTAATATTTCAATATTTGCATTAGATGCATTCATTTTAGTGTGGAAGTTAATTTTTGGTGACGTGTAATGATTTCTATGTCACATTAATAACATGATGGGTGATGTGGAAGTTGGGGAGTGTGAATAATAGAAAATGAATAGAAATGAACAAACATAAATGATCCGAATGAAAAGTGGCATCTACCCATGGTATTAATTCACCCATGGTATTTATCCTCCCATGGTATTCATCCACCCATGGAATATACCCATCGTATTGTAAGTGGAATCCACCCATGATACTTATCCACCCATCTTATTGTAAGTGGCATCTACCCATGGTATTCATTCACCCATGGAATTTACCCATGGTATTGTAACTAAAAAATACTATAAGTAACAAGTCACATTTTGTAAAAGGAAATTTTGTCCACCACAATGTAAATTTTACAGTTATTCTTTGTTTTAATAATAATAAATATAAAAATTCTTTTTGGTTTTGTTTATTATGTATTCTCTTCTTTTATTCTGTCATTTAAATTTTTTAGATCTTGGGGGTCTCCTCCCAAAATCTGGATCAATGGTATTAGGTTCAGGTTACGACTCAATGGGAATGAGGGTTTGAAGACTATTTTAGTTTGAATTTTTGAAAAAATCTTTAGAAAACTTCATGCAAGTGCTATGACCTCCACAAAGCATTTTCTAGAGAAAAACGAGAAGAATTTTTTTTTTTTACATTTTTTTGGTAGGAATTTTTTGGGCAGTGAGTTTTCAGATCATATCTGAAAATTTTGGTACAAAATTTACAAAAATAAATAACATATCTAGATTCCTTGCGAAACAATACCCAAATTAAAAAAAAAAAATCGACTGAAACGGAGTCCGGATGAGGGAGATATCGCTGATTTCAAATCAGCTGTGTTGCCAAAAACATTTTGACGAAAATTCATGGACGGAAAATCTCCTATAAATTTTTTTTTTCAGTTTTGTGTAGAATTTCAGAAAACAAATTGCAGATCTGTGCTCTTCTTGAAAAATCACCTAATTTCAAAAACAAATTTGGTCAAATCGGATTTCGGATGAGGGAGATATCGCTGATTTAAAATCAACTATTTTTTTCAGAACTTTTGTGACACCGGGACAATTGCATCATGAATCTTAGTTTTCAGAGTGTCCAGTTAGGAATTTCAATTAGATGGGAATATGAAAAATCCTCATTATAATTCCAAAAACATGTTATAATAAATATTATGAGCTATATTGACCGAGTTATAATTCCCATTTTAAATTAGTTTTTATATCTGGAGCTACATTCAGAGTGGGTTCCCTTGGAGACATGCCCTCCCACTACGCTTTAGTAGGCACCTGCTTCACATTCATCAATTTCAGCATAGCAGCGTTCAGCTTGGGTTATTTGGAGACGTGCCCTCCCACCCCAAGCTATGTAGGCACCTGCTACTTCATCAACAATCAACATCATAGTTATGGGTCAACCGCACAAAATCACTTTCATCGAAGTCCATTTTCTAGGCCGCACACTGTTAGTAACACAGTTGGTCATAAGCATTACAGGGTATCTCTATCCTTGGATCTTCGTTTGTCATGGTTTTGGTTCATCCACAAACCCACACTTCATCGAAGTCCATTTTCTAGGTCGCACACTGTCAATATCACAGTTGGTCACAAGCATTATAGGGTATATCTATCCTCAGATATTTGTTCATCATGGTTATGAGTTAACCACACAAAACCCTTCTCTTCAATGGCTCTTCATATTCAACATAGGCTTCTCAGGAGGGAACTTCACGCAATGGGTATTATTGCTTCTTAAGGAGAGACGAATGACCAGAATGGAAAGTGGCATCTACCCATGGTATTCATTCACCCATGGTATTTATCTATCCATGGTATTCATCCACCCATGGAATCTACCCATGGTATTGTAAGTGGCATCCACCCATAGTATTTATCCACCCATGATATTGGAAGTGGCATATACCCATGGTATTCATTCACCTATGGTATTTACCCACCCATGGAATTTACTCGTGGTATTGTAGCTAAAAAATACTATAAGTAACAAGTCACATTTTGTAAAAAGACATATTTTCCACCACAATGTAGATTTTACAATTATTCTCAGTTTTAATTATAATAAAAAAAAGTTTCTTTGTGGTTTCTTTACTATGTGTTCTCCACTTTTCTTCTAGCATTTCAATTTTTCAGATCTTGGGGGCCTCCCACCCCAAGATCCATTTCAACTTTTTATATATTTGGGGCCTCCCCCCAAGATATAGATCAATAAAGTTAACAGAAAAACATAGAAGAAATGGCAACTAAGGAGTATAAAAAACAAAGAGAAATGCATAGAGCATATCAATAAAGATAGCCACAACAAATGAAAATAGGAAAACACCAAGAATATATAAAAGAAATTTTTGAATGACAAAGAACATATCAAAGAGAATATCAAAGATCATATCGATAATGAAAGGAACAACAAACAGTGATAACATAACAACAAGAAGAGATGAAAGAACAACTTGAATGAAAAAGAACACTTCAGAGAGAAAATCAGAGAGCATGTTGACAAAGGAAGGTGCAACAAAAAAATAACTAAACAACAACAGAAAGAGATGAAATAACACATTGGAGAAAAAAGAGCACGTCAAAGAGAAGATAAAATAACATATCAAGAAAGAAAGACACAAAAAATGACAACAAAATAACAATAAAAATGGATGAAAATAAATTGAACAAGAAAGCGCACATCAAAGAGAAATTAAAAGAACATATCGAGAAAAAAAGGAGAACAAGTGACAACAAGAAATAACAAGAAAAAATGAAATAAAAAATTGAACATTAAAGAGAAGATCAAAGGGAAACTAAAAGAACACATCAAGAAATAAAGGAGAAACAAATGACAACAAAACAACAACAACAAGAGTCGAAAGAAAAAATTGAATGACAAAGAGCACATCAAAGAAGATATCAAAGAGAATATTGATAGAGGATGACAAAAGAACTGAAATATAAAGAGTGTGAAGAGAAAATAATACAAAATAATATAGAAGAAAATCCTGCAAAAAAAAGGTGTTTAAAGGATGTATAAGAAATTCCTACGAAAAAGGGTGTTTAAAGGATGTAGGAGAAAATCCTATGAAAAAAATGTGTTTAACCAATACCTATATCCAAGTTCATCTAGAAATTCTCACTGATATGGATATTCCACATCAAAAATTTCACAATAGAATTGACTGATTGGCTCAAGTTCAAAGTGTTATGTGTGCGAGGAGTCATATGCCAAAATTCATATATTTAAAACAAATACGAGTCAAATATGCATGAGATGTAAAAGAGAAAGAAATCGTCACAAATTTTCATTTGATAACCATATGAATCTAGGATAACAAATTAAAGTTCTTCAAGGTATCATGCAAGTTGAGAAGATGTTGATAGCATGTGCAAGTCCAATTTTATAGGTCATGTATTCAATGGGTGGACAATAAAAATATAGAGGACACACGATTTTTTTCCACAAGAGGTTAGCAATCTTTCCATGAGGTTACCTCGACATATTCAAGGCTTGGATTTGATGATTGCTATTTGAAAAAAAGGTGAAAAAGGATCAAGTTATGATTTTACTTTTAGAAAATATAATGTATTGCATGCATTATATTATAATATTAAGAATGCTAGATGTTATCATGGAGTTAAAGTTGCTGAAAATGCACTTAAATAATTATCCGAAATTGAAATAGATGTATCACATTTGATTAAATATGTTACATTACCACAAATAAACATTGACACTAAATTTGCAATGTTGGAAGGGTTCCATACACACACACACACACACACACACACACACACACAAATATATATATATATATATATATATATATATAAATAATTTATTTAATTTTTTTTCATTTTTTTAAGATTTGAGTATAATAACTTAAATAAATAAATAATAATAATACTACTGTTATTTGATTTTTTTATTTTTATTTTTTCTTTTTACAACAAACTAGTCGTTATTCTACAACGGCTAGTTGGAGTTTTCTTATCTATTTAAGTTGGGTCCTAGATCATATTTCTCATCTTGTCCTGACGATGAACCACACTAGCTGCTTCAAAATGAGTCAACACAATTTGCTCGAATGTGATTTTCACTGAAAGATTTTATGCATAATTTATGGATCACAGAAGCCAAAGTCATAAAATTATATTGCATCAAAGCATCCAAGTGCATGACCAAATATTAATATTTTTTGAGATTGGGAAAATAAATCTAATGTAGAGGAACATAATTCGAATGCAGAGGAACATAATTTGAATGTTGAGGAAGTGCTTAGTTGGCCTCACATTGGTTCATCTCCAATCAATGAGTATAACACGGTGGGATTATTTAATATGGAATTTCTAACATCGTTCCCGAATGGTGAAGCAGATTGGTTGCAAGCATGAAAGAGAAATTTCCATCTACGTGAGTATGCAAAACATATTCTTCAATATCATGGTAACAAGTTTGGAAGGAACCCGTGCTTTAAACATTGTCTACTTAATCATCACGAGACATCATGCTTAGTCTTCATCTGCAGTTTTTGTAAATAATAATATGATAGATCTACCAATAATTATGGAGGAGTTAAGAGAACATTTGAAAAATATTCTAGAATCATGAATTGGAGAAAGACTAATGCAATTTGGAACTGTAATAAGAGGCATGCATGCATATTGAAATAAGTGCCATGTTGAGTTATCTAACTTGATTCAACATATTATGAGTCCTACAATATTCTATACATTAAGTGCAACAAATATGCAAAGTCCATATTTATATAAATTAATTTCGGGTACATGTCTTACAAATCTGGTGGAAGTAAAGAAATGGAGATGTCAAAGTGTCATTGATAATCCTCATATTGTAGCACGTTATATGATCTTAATACATACAATGTTTCAAGATGAAATTATCAAAAAATTTCACCAAGATACATATTGTTGGTGTCGATATGAGTGGAAACATAATGGATCTCTGCATGTACATGAATTTCTATGGTTAATAAATGCTCCTACCATGGACACATTGAACTGGGATGATCCTACACAAGTTAGAATTGAAAAATAATATTTTGATAGATGTATACATGCAATGAATCCACATGATTAACATCAAATATATATTTAGGTTAGACTCATTGTCAATGATCATCATTTCTTAAGGAAAAAAAAAATATTTCAATATGATCCTATGATTGATCATGAAGAAATTCTTAATTTTTTTGAGTGTCACATCTACAATGAGATATCTTTCCTTCAAAATAAGGATGGATGATTGGTTTGTTGATATACAACGCCATGGGATCTATGTGACGAGTCAAAAATTTATGTTCATGAGAATGGAGAAAAAAAGTATGAGCCAAGACAAAATGATGATAGATTGAATACACAAAATCATGAAATGTTGATGACGTAGAGGGATAATATAAATTGGAATATTTTATTTTCAAAGCATTTCGTTTTTAATTACATAGAAAAATATGTAGCGAAATATAAAAAAAGATCATAAACATTTCATGATATGTTGATGAATCTCTCTTCTATTCAAAATCCAAATGAACCAAAAACACATGCATATAGTAGTTTCTCGTGTGAAACAATTGCTGATAAAGATATAGGTGCATAGGGGACAAGTCAGATACTTCTATAGCTTCCACTTTCTGAATGTAGCCGTCGATTTGAGGTCCTAAATGTTGGTATGAAGGTTTTAAAACAAGTACATGTTGAGATATACAATGTTGACAATGACAATTCGCTTATTAATGCACATACCAAGCAACCTCATCACATTGAGATCCTTGCATTGATAGATGTGGTAAAATCATAGTCATATGACAAAGGTTGACATTAGGAAAAATGGTTACCATGGAAGATTGTATCTATTGTACGTGTGTTCCCTCAATTTAACTCAATTCCTAATCAAACATATGACAAGTTTGATGAATTTTAATGGTACCAGTTGGTATTATACAAGTCCTTTCACAATTTTTGGAGAGATATTGGTCAGAAATTTGATTAGATAGTACATAATTGGGAAAATTTACAATACCAACCATGACATATTGATTGTAATCCAGTGCATCTAATTGTTCCAACTGAATCTGACGAAGAAGAAGAAGTTCGAAATCCACTTGTAGATTCTAGGGAGGATGAGTGAGATATCATTTGCACATTATATAAGAATAACTATATAATTAAAATGATTATGAGATGTTGAGATATAGAGATTGTGATCATAAGCATAATTGGAACATGTATTTTGTTGATGTAACCACTTCCAATTGCACTATTAATTTCATATATTAAAAGTGAAAGTTGAATTATATTCACACTAATCAACATGGAAATTATTATTCCTTTGAAAGTATTGCAGTTCAATTGTGATACCATTTTGTAACATTACCTACCATATAACTTGTATTTATGGGAGGGATTGTTAACATTTTAATTTAAAAATTCCCGACGGCCATCAATATACGAAGTTTACAAAATGTTACTTAACTAAAACATTGCAGGAATAAATTTAATATTCTATCTCTAGGTTAAGGTGAATTTATTTCAATTCAAAAGAACACTCGTAACTTATCACCTAGGGAATGACTCCACCCTAAAAAATCACACTTGTGAAATCAAAGACAAAAAAACCAATTATATATGACTCAGGTCTTATATCAATGTAGTAGTGCCTCCTATGGTAATTTTCCATGGTATATATATATATATATATATATATTACAATAACCTTGGGACTAACCTATGTATTGGTCAAATTAATTATCTTTTTAAATATAAGGATCAATTAACTACACACACAAATTGTCAAGTTAGGTAGGTATTTTTATTTCAAGGTTATTGTGAAAATTAGTATATATATATATAACCCCCAAAAAATATATAGATATATTACAATAACCTTGGGACTATCCTATGTGTTGGTCGAATTAATTATCTTTTTAAATAAGGGTCAATTAACTACACTCGCACACAAATTGTCAACTTATGTAGATATTTTAATTTCAAGCCTATTGTGAAAAGTATATGTAATGTATAACTAGCTCTAGTGGCATCAATCCTTAAAACATTGTTGCAATCATCACTCTCAACATTAAAAAATCATCAGTGTCACACTCACACAAAACACTCAATCACTTAGTCACTTCTTGTAGAAGAAAAGAAACACTCATCCACTCGAACCTTAATTTACTAAAAGAACACATTCAATCAAACCCAAAAGCATTTTGTATCAATCACACAACAATGCATCAATAAGAATCTCCAACTTATAACAATTAATAACACAAAGCACTTATGATCATGAGTGTACCGATATAGAAATTAATTTGTTACACAATTAAATTAAACCACTATTATGCAATTCAATGAGTCAGTGACTGCAATGCATCAAAAGATCAGTAAAAATAACTGTGAAATAGTTACACATAAAAAATTAGATAAACTAAACATACATCTATAGTACCTTTCTAACTTATCAATCCCCTCCAAAGAGTAGGGCCCTTCCTCCTTAGTAGGAACACGATACACACAACTCATGGGAAAATAAAAAAGGAAGTAAGATGCCCCAAATAATAAGATTTGCATTGACATTATGAATGGTTGCAAATACACAATTTCTCCAAAATCACAATTTTGATGCCACCCCCAACTAGGTAGAGGGCTTTCTCTTTTATAAATTGCAATACATCTATCTTTGAAACATAATCAATCATGAGAATCTATCGATTCTCTGATTACCCAAATAAGGAAACAAATTACAACAATTTTCTATGAATATAAAATATTGTAATAGTATTTCCAAAATGAAAAGATCGATAACTGGAAGTCGTAACTATTTTGATCAATATTGGTTGTATTATTAATAAATAAATTAGTTTGTTGCCACAGTGGTCAATACTGAATTAATCAAATGGCAACCCATGTTGATTGTTTCCATCATTGTTGGAAAAATAAAGGATTCAAGAGACAGAGTATCAACATAACAACAACAATATCTGCACATATTTGATTTTGGAATTGATAGAACAAAAACTGGAACATAACATCCTTATAACAAGACCTTCAGCGAGCAGATATTTCCCATGAAATGATCCCTTATAATTTTTGTTAATAAAATCGCCTAAAACAATCACCTTCACATCAAAATACAAGAAAATCTAATATAGTAAGGTGACATAGAAAAGAAACATACATTCGTCAGAGGAAATTTTGGCAATCAAAAAGTTTTACTATTTGACTAACTTGAAGAAGGAAGTAATTGATTTTGTTTGTAAATGCATGGAGTTCCAGCAAGTGAAGGCTGAATGTAAACACTTAGTGGGTTTATTTCATCCCATTCCTACTTTGGAATGGAAGTGGGAAGTTATCTACATGGATTTCATTACTAGTTTTCCAAGAACCTCTAGACAACATGACACAATTATGGTGGAAATTTACAAATTAAGAAAAGTGCCTCATTTTGTAGCAATCAAATCCACCAACTCATCTAGTGAGGTGGATCAAATATTCATAAATGATATTTCGAGGTTGCATGGAGTTTAGAAGAAAATAATTTTATATAGAGATGCCAAATTCACTTCAATATTTTGGAAAGAACTATTTGCAAGCTTGGGAATATAATTTTCCTTCAGTACATCCTATCATCCATAGACGAATGGGAAAACTGTGAGGAACAATGGAATCCTTGAAGATATGTCGATGATGTGTGTGATTCATAAACCAAAGAAGTGGTAAGAGTGTCTTCCACTTATAGAGTTTGCATACAACAATGGGTAGCAATAATCTCTAAATATGAGCCCATTTGAGGAATGTTATAGAAGGAGTTTCAATACTCCTATCAGTTAGAGTGATCCAATTAACAAGGTCCTTATTTGGGATGGAATTCTAGAAGAAATGGAGCAACAAATTAAAATCATTTAAAGGTGGGATGGGACAGGGAAAAAAGCAATGTGGATCGACATAGGGTGCACAAGGAGTTCCAAATTGGGGAACATGTTTACTTGAAAGTTAGACCCAAGAAAAGTTCCTTGAAGATTGGATCACGTGCCAAGTTGGAACCATGGTTTTGCTGGAATTTTTAGATACTTTAAAGAATAGGGCTAGTGGCCTATAGGCTAACCTTACTTCCATCAGTAAAATTCGGTGATGTTTTCCATGTTTCTTTGCTTAAAATATATGTCCAGGACTCTAATCATGTGATTGATTGATACTGCTACTAGTGGAACCGAGGGAGAGTTTCATCCAAAGTCATTATGTATCCTAGAATAGAGTAGCCTCACACTCTATAACATAGCAATAGAGAAATTCAAAGTGCGGTGGAGAAATTTTGGGGGCCATGGAAGCCACTTGGGAAATGGATTATACAATGTGGGCATCATATCCCTTTTTGTTCACCAGTTGAATAAAATGTATATAAATTTGTAAATATTGTACAAAGGTATGCATATAAAATTCCATAAATATTATGTTTTATTTTAGGAATGTCCTTTGTGTTGTATATGGAAAAATATCATCAAGGACGCCCCCAAGGGGGAGGGTTTTGTGATAACCCTGCTTATTTTCCATTTATGAGTGCATTATTGTAGTGTCCCTTCTTGGTGAGATAAGTTTGATGACACTTAGAGAGGGTAATTTTGATATAATGATATAATATTATGCATGACAGACTTATGTACATGCTTATATGCTACAGAAGTGGTTTGGGTCACATGGTTGTTGTGTGCTTATGATAATATCTATGGTTTTGTGTATAAGAAATGATTTTGGTTAAGAGCATATTAGCTATGTTTTCTCGTTTGGTATCCTATTTTGGACATAGGTGTGTGACATGGATGGTGATCCAGGATTGGGACACATAGATCTATGGATGATCATGGTGATGTGGAACATATGGTTAATTATGATTTATTGATGATACATGATTTTTATGATTATATGTGCTTAATCTCGTACTAAGCATGATGTGGTAGGGAACTTGGTCGTTGCCAACAAGGATGCTCGAGTTATAAATGACTGTGAAAGTCATTTCTCCAAAACCAAAATGAATGTGGAAGTCATGAAAAATCCTTGGTAAAATTTGAATAAGTTAATTATGAAATTCATTTGATTCCTTTGACCTATGATATTGTGATGTGTGCAGGCCTTGGAAGAATACCTTACCAATGAACCATCAGATGGGTATGAGCTCACAATCAGTACCGTAAGGTGAAGCATAGAGTTTCAAAGCAGAGTAGATGAGAAGCCATGGAAATTAGGTCGTAGAGTCCTGAATCCATGAAATATAAAGACGTGGAGTCTTGGATATATAATAAAAGGATTAGGGCACAGAGTCCTAAATCCATGAAAGATAAAGACATGGAGTCTTGGATCTATAATGAAATGTTTAGAGCACAGATTCCTAAATATTTAAAAATATAAAGGTGTTGAATCTTGGATCTTTAGAGTAAATTAGGGTGCGGAGTCCAAGGCACGAAGATGCATGCAATAGGGGTGCATAATCCCTATTCTTCGAAAGAAAAATACCACTCATGGGCAGCTTAGGGATGAATTTAATTAATAAAATCTCATTCCTACCAATTTTAGAGTTACTTTATAAAAATATAAAGTCATGTCTAGCATCTCAAGTATGACTTTCCAAAAATAGTAAATCACCTCCAATCAATGGGTCAATGAGTAATCATGTATACTTGAAGGAAAATAACTTAACTTATCATTAATCAATCCTATCAGTCTAATGTCAACTTAATCCTCAATATTATTAATTTTATTATTATTATTATATTTTATGAGACTATTATATTATTATTAAAATAGAATTATATCTCCTTAATCACTTGACACCTCTCTCCTTGATGATTCTCATGGTTCTATGTAACCCTCTCTCTCTCTTTTAATAATACATTACACTCTCTTTTATGCACTCATCAAAGAATGACATATTCCTCTTACACTAATTAAATACATGTCATAAAAAATTCCTCTTACAGTCTCTTTAATGCATATGTTACACTTTCCTTAAATAAGGCATGCATACCTCTCCTTAATGGCATGAGTTACACTCCTCTAAATGGAATGCAAGGCATTCATATTACTCCTCTTTTATGACAAGAATTTGTTGCTCCTCCTATATATGTGTCTCATGTATTCTCATTGGGGGGAGGTGTGTGATACTAAGAGTTGGAGAGATTTGAAAAATATTATGAGAGGGAGAGACTTGGAGAGTAGCCAATTTATTTCGAAATGAATTTGAAATTCCTAAGCTAAATTACTAAATAGCTCTACATGGTGGAGCTAACCATGAGTGGTGCTGGGAGCAAGTCAACTTATATTCCTAAGCTTGCCTTGGATATCTCTCCACTGCAATATTTTGGTATTGTTTGTGAGCTCTTACAACTCGGGGGATCTAGGGGAAGAAGTTCTCCCTGGATATGGTTGGGTGGAAAACGAAATGGTCACAATGAGCTGGCAAGGATATGCATACTCTTGTTGGAGCTGGAGCATATTCCCATCATTTTGGACTTGTGTAAATACACAACCATGTATGTTAATAAGAATTCTTGAAATTTTAGTTATTATTAGTTTAAAGTGTTGTAAAAATTTCAATTTATTGGAACTGATACTTGTGAATTTTTATGAGATATTTACAGATTTAATCCTAAGCTAACCAATAATGAATGGTAGTTGTAGTTGAGCATGTACATGTAGGAGGGATTAAAACAAGAATGTGTTGCTAAAGTTTTTAAGTTCAGTTTATAATGAATTTTTGTTCATATAAGGTTTTCGTGAGTTGATGAAAAATATAATATTAGCATAAATTTGAGTTTTATTTCTCCATGTACAGCTGTAGTTGAAGTTTGCACACTAAGAGTTTGAAAAAATTGATAAATGATGTAGTAGGAATTTTTGTTGTTGTTTTAAGAAATCACATCTCTGAGTGTTTATGTTGCGATTAAGCTTAACATCATGGGGTATCCATACCAATTGGACTAGTAACCCTGGACTTGATTCCAAAAAAAACACTTTTCCAAACCCAGATCGTAAATCTAGGCAACTTTTCAGATTTCTGTTGCCTACTGCGTGTGTTTGTTGTCAAGTTTTGGGTGAAACAAATAAGATGATTTAGCCCTCGTTTTAATATTTTGTGATTTGAAGAATTAACTTATAAATTTTATGAGCTAAATAGGTTGAGGGAGAATCTTAGATTCATGTCAAATTTCCTTAAGAGATTATGGCTTCCACATGTTTGAGAAAATGCCTCAATGGTTGTAGATTGTTTGCATGCTTGCAAAGTGTTTGTCAAAAGGCCTCAATGGTTGTATATTGCATGTTTTCAAAGTGTTTGTCAAAAGGCCTTAATGGTTGTAGCTTATAGATTTCATGCTTGCTTAATGGTTGTAGCTTATAGATTGCATGCTTGCAAAGTGTTTGTCAAAAATTCAATGGATTTAGTTTTTGTGCATATAAGTTGTTAGAGTAAATGTACTACTTACTGTAGCTTTTATGTACTAGAAAATTTATGAATATATTATTTAATGGATGTATCTTCCTATGTCATCAAATTTGTATGAATGTGAAAATGAATCTAATAAACTGTTGAAGTGTGAATATAGAATATGATAGTTGTTAATTTTATTATCTAAATATTTCATTTAAAAAAAGGGGGTTGTTATTGGAAATAATTTTACGATGAATAATTTTGTTGGATTTTATGCAAGTGAGTATATTAAGTTTTGTTTAAGCTACATGTATTCATGGGTGCAATATTATCTTTTAATGAATGTAGAAAACAACTAGTGTGCTCAATTTTTGGCAAATTCATTGTTTTATTTGGCACTTTCAGAAGAATAATATGCTTCTGAATTGGAAATAGGAGTTGCTCTTGCTGCAACATTCATTATACAATTTTCATGACTGAAGCATTGCCTTAATAATTGAGATTGAGAAATTTTTAATTGATGCGGTTGGAAATGTTTTTGGGTCAATATATTTTGTGATTCCATTTTATAAACATATCATATTTGTTAGATTTATGATGAAGAGAGACATATTCTCCCCTCGATTACCTTGTTATAGGTAGGTTAATATTAATTCACTTATATGTGATTTTTTTAATAGAAGCATGATACTTTTGTGGTTATGATATCAAGAGTCAATAAGTTTAGCTTATTTATCATAATTTAGGAAATTATATAGGTTAATCTAATTTAATGTTCGCACATAACATTATGGTGGAATTTATTCCCAATCTTACTTCGAGCTCATGTAAAAGTATGAAAAGAGAACATGGTATCATCTTTTAAACTTGAGAGGAAATGTAAGGGAAAGTTATCCCTGACTTCTTATGTGATATTCTTATATTGAAATATATGAAGGAACATGATTATATGATAACTAAGTTAATAATGTCACAATAAAAAAGAGTATTAGTGATTAATGCGACCTATAATCTCTATAATATTGATGGTTGGTAAGGTGGGGCCTTACATATAGTATTAGAGTGAGTTACAACACTAGGTCCTAATGGGATAACATGCTTACTTATAGGTTGATGATGTATGAATGTTGATTTTGCATGCATGTTGAGTTGTTGTATATATTGAATTGGAAGCATATTGGTTGCATAGAGGATATTATTATTATTATGTAATTTAGAAACTCATGAAAGAAAAATAATGTTTTCTTATATTCCTTTATACTTTTTTTAAGACAAGTTATTAGTAATATGTTAAATTTCTGAAAGACATGCTAGGAAAGGATGTGCCTAAGAAATCTGGGGTTAAACCCACACATGTGAATGGCTTGATTTTCAATTGATGAGGGAGATAGGTGGAGTGCATGCATGGTTGAATATATGTTTAACACATCATTATCAATGTGATATGGGCTTATTAGTGATCTTTACTATCTAGCTGAAATCGTATCTACCAAGAAAAATATTGGCTTATTCTAGACTATAGTATGATGACCTTGGTTTGTATGCTTTGGGAATGTGTAACAAGTGTAAGGTTGAGATTCAATTAACGTGATGATTGAGTTCATCATGTTAATTTTGAATCTTTTCGTACCTACACTAATGGAAACCTAACAAAAGCTACCTTGAAGGATGTCACTTTTCACTATGAACGTAGATTCAAGAGTAATGTATGTTCATTAATTAGAAGTGTTAAAATACGATTTGGGAATACATTGTTAATGAATAATAATGAAATTCATCTTATTTATTTGACATGATTTTGTGTAGTTTTGGTTGACATTATGCATCAAATAACTTGAAATTACTCAAATACTAGGTGGAGGTATGACCTTCCGAATAAACAAGAAGCTTGCATGACTGGTGCATGAAGGGTTTTGGAAGCCATTTTAAGGAACATTTGATGGTTATGTTTTACTTAAGCTAATTTATGGGTGTGGAATCCATACTAGCATATATCTATGTGAAAATGTATGGGTGTGGAATCCATACTAACATATTTATATGAGCTAATGTATGGGTGTGGAATCCATACTAGCATATATCTAGAAGAAGATATATGGGTGTGGAATATATATTAGCATATATCTATGAGCTAAGTAATGAGTTAAGGTATGGGTGTGGAATCCATACTAAAATATATCTGTGAACTAAGTAATTCTTCTAGTTAGAATATTTTGATGGAATCTCATACACATGATTAAGGAGGAGTGATTATGTGTAATTAAAGTTAAATGGATATAGATTCATAACATGAATTTGCTTGAGATTTAAATCCATTATTTTATTTTTATTATAAATGAAGATACCAAGATTGGTATACTGAACACCATTAAGTGGTTCAGAATGTTTGGAAGAATTGATTTTGATATATGGAGTCAAGGTGTCTATCCTCTAGTATTGTAATCCTTTTGCATGTGTTGGATTTAGGTAGAATTAAAATTATTTTCAAATGCTTGAAATGTAGAAAAAGATTATTGTGATAAGTTGATGAAATATCTTTTCTACTGGCTTAAGACAAATCATGTCTAGGAAAGCCATAATAGTCTCTTTAACGATTTTGTTAGTTCAATATTGGTTGATTTTTTTTAACCAAATTAATTAGAGAAATTATGAGGATTCAACTCATGTACTTCTCTAAACTATTGTTATTTAGGCGATCAAGTAAAAATTCATATTGTTTATAAATTGTTAAGAGAATAAAATGTTTAGAAGGTAAACATTTTATGCGGTGAGAGCATTTTTTTATTTGAACTTAAAGAAAAAGGTATGTGATTAATGAAAATCTTAGTTGGGTTCTTGTTTTACAAGAATACATGCTTGTGATTTTTTTGAGGGAGAAATTGAAGGAAAGTGAGATCACATTTTGATGAATTGACATTCTTGCGTGATTTAGAAGCCTAATATGATTGTATTGTATGTGGAATGGAAGAGATTGTTGGATTTAGGAATTTTGTGCTGGAATGTATAACTGTATGAGTATTTATTAGTCCTACAATTTTTTTTAATAATTTGAGAGAGTGGTAATTATATTTAAAAAAAAGGGTTTCACTTTAGGCTACAAATTCCCTTGTGATAGTCTAAATCTTATTTAAATTCAACAAGATTAATCACATTTTGATAAATGTATGGTTTTCATAGCTTGTTGTTTTGTGTTGTTGGCTTGAGGGGTCCTGACCCAGGTTCGGTGTGAAAGGTTTGCCAACAAACCCCTATACTATTGTCCCTTTCGTCAGTGACCTGCTTATGCAGGTCACAGTCTCACCCGAAGTAGTATGGGTGGGTGTTGGAACCAGGTTTCCGCACCCTAAGAAAGGATGGGTAAGGCAAGAAGAGTTGCGCTAGATCCTGTGATTCCTAGCTTACCTTGTTTTGCGCATAGTTAATTAAGTCTATATTCACATCGACGTGCACTAGATATATAGTTATATTCTTGTTATAACATCAACATAGCAGTACGTAAAAAGAACATAACAGATCTAGATCCAAGAATGCAGTACACAGATCTTTCGCAACTTAAAGATAGAAAACACACAATACAACAATTATCAGTAATTCACACAAAAGTACTCACACATTCAGTTCTCCAACAATCTTTCACATTAATTCATTCACCAATTCTTCCTTACAATTCCCTTCCCAACCCGCGCACAAAACAACAGGGTCCGCACACAGCTGGACTTGGATCTCCGCACACACAGCTAGCATGAGTCCTTTCCCCAAAACCCAAACATATTTCTTAAACCACTATTCGCATCAATATATTATCATTCCTTATCCTTTTACAATAAAAAATGCATCTCTATTTATAACAATCTAGCCTAGACTTTCATATGGTCTGCAACCCATGGTTTTCGGACCCCTAGTTTCCCCTTTCACCCATTACAATGTTTTCAGGGCTTTGACCCACCCCAAAACCCCTGTGCTAGACTAAATATGATAAAAAATATTCAAAATGGACCAGTTTTGTAGCTTGTTAGGAGACCTCATTCCAACAGTCCCCCAACACAATCTTGTGACTTGTCCTGAGTCACAGTGGTGGTTCGGCTTCTATTTGTGCCTGCAAGGTATCAAGAGAACATCTGAGCTGAGGGAGTACATCCTGAATTTGGGCAGCAACATTCTGTGCAAGAGCGACCAAATTCAGGGAAGGCAGATCTTCAGCGACCGTGGTGGCTTTCAAGAAGCTGATTAAGGTGCTTGGTTGTGCCATCGATGCCTTGTGTTAACCAGAGGGATGAGGTAGTCCAGGGCTTTAGACGTTCAGCCATGACGTGTTGCTTATGCCAGAGTTTCTCAATCTCGTCCTGGAGGTCGTTGCTGGTTTTCAATCATGCCAAGTGCTGGGCAGGAACCAAGGTAGGCAGCGTAGCATTGATATTTTCAATGACTTCTTCTTTTTGTCGTAAGTCCTGATTGATTTGTTGGAGGACTGGATCACGCTGGACCCGAGTCCAGAGCTGTATGGCTCACTCTAGAAGCATGGAACCTTGAGCAATTTTCCTTGTGATTGTCGTTGTTACATATGTGATTAGGGTGGTACGATGGGCACATACTTCTGCGGGTGTGTTGGGCTGTAATCTAGCCTATAAGTCCGAAATCTGTTGTTCCAACTGAGTCCTGACAATGTGCATTTCTAGTCGAGAGGCTTTGAGAGCAGCACCCAATTTTTCCACCTTATTCCTAGATGTATCCTCATCTATGATTTCCTCTATGAATTCCATGCAGAGCTGGTGGATTACAGTCTCAAGCTCCGCCTGTTGTGACACGGCCTGGATCACCTCATCAGCCTGCTGTGTAATGGTGCGCTGGGCTGCCTAAAGCTGTTGGGTTGCAGATTGAGTTCGGTCACTAATCTCTCAGAAGATAGCGTGATTGAGGATATCTAAGGCTGCATGGGGCATTTGAGCCAAGTCCAGCTGAATTTCTGTGACTTTCGGGGGCTTTGTTCCGACCAAAGCACAGTTAGGAATACCCTAGAGATGATTGGCTCCCCTAATTTGTGCTGAGTTGTTGTCGACTGACAGGGGTTGTGCCTGAAATTCACTAGGTGGGCGGTGATCCATTTTGATCTAGAGAGAATGGAGGTCTGCCTGAAGAGAGTCGACCCCTGCCTTCCACTGGGCCACGATAAGTGCCGAGTTATCCTCCATAGCCATGGTGATTGCATCCATGATCTACTCCAGGTCCTCGCCCGTTAACGTAACTATCGCATCATAGTGCTCACGATGGGCGTGCTGTTTCTTCCTTGGTCCTGATGTGTATGCCCCTGTCCTTTTAGTGACTGGGGGAGGGGTGTTAGCTGTGTCTACTTGGGCTGGAGCTGTATCGGGCTGCTGCAGCTGGTTACCTCTGGGCTTGGATGTAACTAATGCTGGTGTGTTGGGGAGGCATTTTTTCCAGGCGAGGGGCCATAATGAGATCAGTAGGTCAATTTCTTCAACAGCTACCATATAAGGAAATTCCATCCATGTCTTACCGGCAAGGCTATGAATCCGGACTTGGTGCATGGTGATTTGGAATGCGGAAATATGCTTGTATTTGTCATATATGGTGGGGGATAACTAGGGTCGGGAGTTTATGGAAGTGGAGACACTGCTATGGAATAGGACCCAAAAGACCTTGTTATCCTTGATACGTTGCTTATTCTTGGAGTCCCATAAGTGAGCATACCGAGCGCCTTCGTACATCCCAGCAGGGAGCTCTGGAATGACAGAATCCTCCAGTTTGTCCCAGGTGACTAGTGCTATTAGGAATAATAGCCATGAATAGAAGAAAGATGTCCCATGCTCCTAAGATTCGTGGACATTAGCAAGAAATTCATCGCACAAGTATTGAGCCCAATTGAAAAACAAACCCTTCGCACACTGTCCGACTAGCTGGATTACATAGGTGGGGACAGTCGCTACCTAGCACCTCCTCATTAGTTTGCAGGCTAACAGTCGAGTGCTCATCTCCATAGCAGGGTCGTTGATGGTTTAGATCACAAACCCTCGCTGATTTCGCTGTACTACATAGGTCTCCTAGACAAATAGAGCGGTAGCGGCTTCGTACTTCTTTCCGACCTTTGCTAGCGGGTGTGGCCCTTGCATCAGGAGGCCCGTGATCTTGTGGATCAATGTAGCATTGATAGGGACCCTTTCGTGAATCCATAAGTAGCCATTGTGAATGAGGGCGAGTAACTGACGCGCCACCTGATTTGTGATGTTGTAACGGAAAAAGTGGGGCATACGGAGTAGATTCAGGAGTCTGGATCTCGCTAAGCCGCATACCCAGCATTTAGGTACTATGTGATTCCATCATCCTCATGGATTGTATAAAAGTATAATGCAACGGCTAATTCCGGAAAGGCTTCATGGTTCGCCATATCGTGATCATCGAACTTGACCTCATGGAGGCGTCCGCAGGGATCACCGAGGATGGGGACCTCTCCTGGGGTCAACAGAGTCTTCAGGTAGGTGATCAAGCCATCCAAGTTTTTCGATGTTCATGTAGATGGTCTTCGCGGTCGAACGAAGGGGGGTAACCAATTGATCGGGTTAGCCGGCATAGCACCCTCCTGGTCATCTTGTTCTGAGGGTGGGGGCTTGGTACATCGTGGGGAACTTCGGGGCCTTTTTACCCTTGTGGGGTTTTCCCCAAGCTTTGAGCTTTCTCCTTGCCTTTCATTCTGGTCCATGGAGGGGGGACTTCTGCTAACTCAGGCTCATCTTCCAAGACTTCTTCAACATCAGGCTCAGTTGGGCCAGAGGTTTCCGCAGGGGTAGTAGCCGACATCCTTGCGTGAAAAATGAATCCTGGCTCTGGGTGACTACTATCTGAAGGAGGGGGTTGACAAGACATGAGGGGGGTGTTGCAACTATGAAAAATTTCGTTAATCGATTGCTTTCACAAGATGCTTAAGGTAGACCACTTGTGTACAGGAGACAATACTGCTAACCGAGCTAACCTTCCCCCTTTTAAGCACTTCCCATTGGATGATGGAGAGAGATATTTTATGCAGGGCAGTTTCCCCAAGGAACGGTAAAAAATTCCCGTAACTCAACCTGCCAATGGCTCAGGAGCCGCTTCTCTCAATGGTAACTTCTTCTTTTTACCAGAGGGTACAGTTCCGACGGCTATTTTTTGCGTCCCCAGTGATTTAGGCATACTCATTACGCTAAGGTTATCGAGTTGCGACAGCTGCCTGTCTTCCCCCAACACAGGCTTGCTTCGTAAGTAGCTCGTGGCCAAAGACCAAGATATTTTTATCATCTGTCCTGCTAAGGCCCTAAGGGGGGCTGACATCATAACCAAACACCTGACCCCTGGCTTTTTCATCATCATAGAGGTGGCTTGATGCATGGGACCGCTACCTGCGGAACCTACAGGTTTCATAGGGAACCTGTTGCTCATTCGCGGGTCGACTTTACCCTCTCCCAAGGTGGGTTTGCCGCAATTTCTCAGGCCTATCTCTACTCCAATCCTTTCCTCTGGGACCCTCAAGAGGGAGTCCTTTGTGATACAAAGACAACACAGCGTAGAGGCTTCCCCTAGCTGGGTCTGCCAAGCTTCTAGTTCCTTACGGGGATCCTCAACATCCCCCTCGTAGCATGGCACGACGTCCTGGGTTAGGTTGTCCCTATGTCACGCTGTCAACTTATAGATATAATCCCCATCTCCCTCCTTAGGGACAGGTTCCTCATGACACTTTCCTTCTACAGGGTCTAGTGGTACAACGACTCGTGTACCCCTTTTTTCAAATATCATGCTGCCCTTTCTGAGATTGATGATGCCCCCCATGTCTATAGCCCAGTCCAGTCCAAGGAGCATAGGGTAGGGATCTACATATTCCATAATTTCTATTATTTCAAAATCAGCCAGGACCCTTACCCCCGCGATGTCAACCATGACATTTGGTAGTCTACCCAGAGGAATGATTTTTTGTTGATTTTCCAATTGAAGTTGGATGGTGGGTTGCTCCAGCTTAGGTTCCCCCATGCATTGCCAAGTGTGCTTAGGTAGTACATTGGCGTCCGATCCAAGGTCTAAGATAACTTGATCCATTTCATAGTTGCTGATTCAGACTGTCAGCCGCATTTCCCTGCCAGTGCATCTTTGATGTTTGTGTAACTTATGCACATCCTTAATGTCGGTTGACATGACAATGCGTGTTGCGTAGCTCTCTAGTAAAGTCTGCAAATTTCGTACTGCCTGGGGTTTGTGCAGCAGCCTCACGCATGCGTGTAAGAAAGGTTTAAATTCCTCAGTTACTTCCGCAGCTCCCAAGTGTGTATATGGCAGAATTTTAGTCTCAAGGAAGTCCTTTCGAGCCTCCATAAACGTTTCCCTTACTTTGCCCAGGTCCAGTCCTTCTTGGTTGCTAACTTCCCTGCGGATTAGTGTGTCAGTTTTTTCTTTCTCCTTAGCCCCCCCAGTCGCCAATCCACTGCGCGTTACCACATTTACCTTGGTATCCTTTCCCCTCAGCTCGGTCTGGATCCTTCGCACCTTCTGCGAAGATGGGAACTTCTTTTCCTATATCTTTGATTTTAAGGCTGGGAAATCTTTCAGCGTATGGCCCCACTACCTACAATACCTATAGGACTGTCATAAAGGGTTCAGGAAATCCTTCGCCAAATTCCCCATGCCCCCATAGTTGTATTAGAGTGACTGACCTTGACCCCGACCTATGCTTCCACTTTGGCTCCCATCCCTTATTCCAGGGGGGGGAGTCATCCTTACCCGAGGGGGTTCTTGGTGAGGTAGGGTCTTTTCCCCTATCCATTACTTCATTAGGGATTTGGCAGTCCTTCTCCTCATGGCCAATCGACTGGAAAAACTGGCACCAGCGTCGCTTTGGTTTGGAAACACGGGTGCCATGACAGGGCCATCGGTTGATATTACTCAACCCAGCTGCGCAACTCTCTCCATGCCAGAGCGTAGGTCCCCTTGAGCCCTGTTGTCCCAGACTACGCGCTCCTGGTCCTAGGTGGCCTGCTACATGACCTATTTCCGTGCCAACCCCTCTTACTTTCTTCTGCTGTAGATTCTGAATTTCCTGGTGCATAGCCTCAAGCTGCACCTAGATCTTCTGTACTTCTACCGCACCATCCTTTAGAGGTGTAGCTTCTAATCTCATAGCAGCTCCCAAGGCCTCATCCTGTGAGTCAAAAGTCTGGTGACCCATAAGTACGCGTAGGTGAGGGAGTAGTATGGCGATGAACCATTCCGTAAGCTGTCTGTCATCGTACCAAAATCCTCCTTCTCTAATAAATTTTTTTAGGTGTTGATCTGCTTCCCATGCAGACTCAGTTTCCCTCTGCTCGAAATATTTTAATTCTGTTATGACTTGAGAGTAGGATTTAGGGTTCCGGAACTGCTGTTCCAGGGTGTCGTTAATGTTTTGGATAGTTGCGCCCTTATTTTGCGATACGTATCCCATATACCAGTCCAAAGCTCTTCCTTCAAAGGCTAGGGATAGCTGCACTTCTTTCATAGTGTTTCCCACCATGCCATGTGTAACCCATACTGAGTCCGTCACAAACCAAAACCGCTCCATGTCTTCATCGGCCGTGCCCCTGAAGGTAGGTAACTTCAAGTGCACCGTCATGGTTTCCTAAGGGCCCTTCATAGGTGCCCTTCTCCAGTATTCGCTTGTCAATACCCGATCCATTTCTCACACTCCTTCAGGTGCTGACAACGGAACCATTTGTTGGCTTGAGGGGTCCTAACCCAGGTTCAGTGTGCAAGGTTTGCCAAAAAACCCCTATACTACTGGCCCTTTTGGCAGTGACCTACTTGTGCAGGTCACAGTCTCACCTGAAGTAGTATGGGTGGGTGCTGGAACTAGGTTTCCGCACCCTGAGAAAGGATGGGTAAGGAAAGCAGAGCTGCGCTAGATCCTGTGATTCCCAGATTACCTTGTTCTGCACAGAGTTAATTAAGTCTCTAGTCACATCACGTGCACTAGATCTATAGTTATATGCTTGTTATAACATCAACACAACAGTACGTAAAAAGAACATAACAGATCTAGATCCAAGAATGCAGTACACATATATTTCACAACTTAAAGATAGAAAACGCACAATACAACAATTATCAATAATTCACACAAAAGTACTCACAGATTCAGTTCTCCAACAATCTTTCGCATTCATTCATTCATCAATTCTTCCTTACAATTCCCTTCCCAACTCGCACACACAGCAGCAGGGTCCGCACACAGCTGGACTTGGATCTCCATGCACATGGATAGCAGGAGTCCTTTCCCCAAAACCCAAACATATTTGTTAAACCACTATTCGCATCAATATCTTATCATTCCTTATCCTTTTACAAGACAAAATGCATCTCTATTTATAACAATCTATCCTAGACTTTCCTATGGTCTGCGACCCATGGTTTTCGAACCCCTAGTTTCCCCTTTCACCCATTACAATGTTTTCGGGGCTTTGACCCACCCCAAAACTCCTGCGCTAGACTAAATATAATAATAAATATTCAAAATGGACCAGTTTCGCAGCTTGTTAGGAGACCCCGTTCCAACGTGTGTGTATTAATAGTAAGGAATAAGACATTAAACCAAATCAATTGATTAATTACTGAATAGAAGTCATGAGTGATTTCATAGTTGGAAAACAAATTGACTTATAGTTATCAAGATAGATTAAATAATATAGATACTGTAATTGCATAATTGTGAGAGTTGTTCTTGATTACAAGGCTCTTTCAAAACGATATCATTAATTTGATTTTGGAATGAATATCTTCTAACAGAGTCATTCGTAATTGATTCTCATTTTAAAGAAGTGAATAATAATTAAGATTATGGAAACTAAAGGAATGATATATAATACATAAGTGGGTTGATGAGGAATGTATTAAACCTTATCTTGCTAGTTAAAAAATAAATGGTGCCTTGAACCTCAAGTTGTGATTTTTCCTAAAGAGTAAATGTTTAGTATAGATCCTAAATATTTTGATTGCAAGGATGTCTTATGGAATGAAAAGGTGAAACTTGGATTGAGAATACATAAATCAAGTGGGATGTAAGAGTGGGTTTTATATATGACATCATGTTTTGTTTCATAATTTCACTCACAATTGTATGTGGATGATTTTATGCTTATTGCATGCAAATTTGATTGTGATATGGGATAGACCATCATTGTTGTTTACACAACCAATGTGTGATATAATTATAGCTTGGCAAGCTCAACATAATACAAAACCAAGAAGATGACACATGTAGGATTTATACACACTTTGAGAAAGAAAAACATGTAGAATATCAAATTATTATAGATAACATAAGTAGATGTCATATCAATTACATAAAATAGTATTTTGATAGGTTCTATAAATTGTATGGATGATTTTGATATATAAATATTTGGCATTTTAAATAAAAACATGCCTGATATGGCATCGATATATTTTCTACTTAATTGAGAATGATATGTTTCAGTTTTCATGGAGTTGCTTCCAATTTAGAAAACATTAAACTATGAATTGGCATGGAGAAAAATATATCAAATACATATACATAAGGTTAACAAATTATTGATATGAGAATAAAAAAGAACTAAGTATCTTATGTCTGTAGGAAAAACTTCGGGCCAAATTTAGCCCAAGAGGGGGAGTATGTAGTGTCCCTTCTTGGTGAGATAACTTTGATGACACCTAGAGAGGGTGATTTTGATATAATGATATAATATTATGCATGAGAGACTTTTGTACATTCTTATATGCTATAGGACTGTTTTGGGTCACCTTTTTGTTATGTGCTTGTGATAATATCTATGGTTTTGTGTATAAGAACTGATTTTTGTTAAGAGCATATTAGCTATTTTTTCTCTTTTGGTATCCTAGTTTGGAAATAGGTGTATGACTTGGATGGTGATCTAGGATTGGGACACATAGATCCATGGATGATCATGGTTATGTGGAACATATGGTTAATTATGATTTATGGATGATACATGATTTGTATGATTATATGTGCTTAATCTCATACTAAGCATGATGTGGTAGGGAACTTGGTCATTGCCAACAAGGATTCTTGAGTTATAAATGACCGTGGAAGTCATTTCTCCAAAACCAAAATGATGTGGAAGTCATGCACAATCCTTGCTAAAACGCGAATAAGTTAATTATGAAATTCATTTGATTCCTTTGATCTATGAGATTGTGATGTGTGCAGGTCTTGGAAGAAGACCTTACCAGTGAACCATCAGATGGGTATGAGCTCACAATTAGTACCGTAAGGTGAAGTGCAGAGTTTAAAAGCAGAGGAGATGAGAAGCCATGTAAATTAGGGCCCGGATTCCTAAATATATGAAATATAAAGACGTGGAGTCTTGGATATATAATAAAAGGAATAGGTCATAGAGTCCTAAATCCATCAAAGATAAAGACATGGAGTCTTGGATCTATATTGAAAATTTTAGGGCGTGGAGATGTGAATATTTAAAAATATCAAGGTGTGGAATATTGGGCCTTTATATTAGATCCAAGCGCGAAGTCCTTAATATACTAAGGCACAAAAATGCATGCAATAGGGGTGCAAAATCCCTATTCTCCAGAAGAAAAATACCACTAATGGTCAACTTAGGGACGAATTTACTTAATAAAATCTCATTCCTAACAATTTTGGAGTGACTTATAAAAATAGAAAGTCATGTATAGCATCTCAAGTATGACTTTCCAAAAATAGTAAATCACCTCCAATCAATGGGTAATAACGTATACATGAAGGAAAATCACTTAACTTATCATTGATCAGTCCTATCAGTTCAATGTCGACTTATTCCTCAGTATTATTAATGTTATTATTATTATTATATTTTATGAGACTATTATATCATTATTAAAAGACAATTATATCTCCTTAATCACTTGACACCTCTCTCCTTGATGATTCCCATTCCTCTATGTAACTCTCTCTCTCTTTTAATAATACATTACACTCTTTTTTATGCAGTCATCAAAAAATGGCATATTCCTTTGACACCTAGTAAATACATGTCATAAAATATTCCTCTTACACTCTCTTTAATGCATATCTTACACTCTCCTTAACTAAGGCATGCATACCTATCCTTAATGGCATGAGTTACACAACTCTAAATAGAATACAAGGCATGCATATTACTCCTATTTTATGACAAGAATGTGTTTCTCCTCCTATATATGTGTCTCAGGTATTCTCACTGGGGGGAGGTGCATTTTGATACTAAGAGTTGGAGATATTTGAGAAAGATTATGAGAGGGAGAGACTTGGAGAGTAGCCAATTTCTTTTGAAATGAATTTGAAATTCCTAAACTAAATCACTAAGTAGCTATCAAAGTCAAATTCATGGTGGAGGAAGTGAATTTAGGTTAGGTAACCATGAGTGGTATTGGGAGGAAGTGAAACTTATCTTCCTAAGCTTGCCTTGGATATCTCTCTACTGCTATGTTTTGGTATTGTTTGTGAGATCTTACAGCTCAGGGTTCTAGGGGGAGAATTTCTCCCTAGATATGGTTGGGTGGAAAACCAGATGGCCATAATGAGTTGGTAAGGATATGCATACTCTCATTAGAGCTGAAGTATATTCCCATCCTTTTGTACTTGTATAGATACAAAACCAAGTATGTTCATAAGAATCCTTGAAATTTAAGTTTTTATTAGTTTAAAGTGTTGTACAAATTTCGATTTATTAGAACTGATAATTGTGAGTGTTTATGAGATATTTACAGAGTTAATCCTAAGCTAACGAATAATGGATTGCAATTGTAGTTGAGCATGTACATGTAGGAGGGGTTAAAACAAGAATGTGTTGCTAAAGTATTTAAGTTCAATTTATAATGAATTTTTGTTCATAGAAAGTTTCCATGAGTTGATGAAAATATAATATCAACATAAATTTGATTTTTATTTCTCCATGTACAGTTGTAGTTGAAGTTTGCACACTAAGTGTTTGACAAAATTTATAAATGAGGCAGTAGGAATTTTTGTTGTTGTTGTTTTAATAAATCACATCTATGCGTGTTTCTGTTGTGATTCAACTTAACATTAGGGGGTATCCATACCAAATGGACCTATAACCTCTGACTTGATTCCAAAACAACACTTTTCATAGCCCAGATTGTAAATTTGGGCAATTTTGCATATTTTTGTTGCCCGATGTGTGCATCTGTTGTCAAGTTTTGGGGAAAAAAGGAGGATGATTTAGCCCCTGTTTTAATATTTTGTAATTTGAAGAATTCATTTATAAATTTTATGAGCTAAATAGGTTGAGGGAGAATCTTAGATTCATGTCAAATTTCCTTAACAAGTTATGGCTTCTAAGTGTTTGACAAAATGCCTCAATGGTTGTAGATTGCTTGCATGCTTGCAAAGTGTTTGTCAAAAGGCCTCAATGGTTGTAGATTGCATTTTTTCAAAGTGCTTGTCAAAAAGCCTCAATGGATGTAGCTTATAGATTTCATGCTTGCAAAGTGTTTGCCAAAAATTCAATGAATGTAATTTTTATGCATATAATTTGTTAGAGTATGTTAGAGTCGGTCTGTTCATCCCTCCGCTAGAGATCAAAAATCTCTTTCGTTGCATTTCATTTTTAGGTGTCTCATTCAAATCAGCCATTTGCATTCCATTAGGAGCATCATTATTCTAACGGAAGGATCTTGTCACTCATGCCGCTCGTGTCTTGTACCTTCTGGCTCAGATCTTTTCATCAAGGTCCATCAAAATCATTTTCCAGTCAATGACAGTCAATGTTTGGTCTTTTGGTGGGAAAAGAGTCATTTCAGTCATTAGGTCTAGGGTTTCACGAATTCAGTCTTCAAAGTGTCCAATAATGCCAGCAGGCCAGAGGGAGGTTCAAAATAAGTTTTCATTTCAAATATTTCATTGTCATATTGCTTGATCATGACTTTTCTTCAAAACTCTGTTTTGAAGAAAATCGTCATTTTGTCCTTTGTAATAAATGTCATGTATATTTTTAAAAGTTGTTTCAGTTATGAAGATGTTCAGGCGCAGCCCTGGTCACCTTTGCTAAATCCCATGCCAGCTATCCCTACACAGATAGACAAAAGATTCATCATTAGCTCAAAAATCAAAAGGAAACAAGAAAAACAGAGTTCTTTTGTAAAAGTGCCAAAGTTTTCAAACAGTGGGTTTTTCAAATTAAAAATCAAAGTCAGTGGGCATATAAGATATTTTCATGGTTTCTACAATCCATTTATATGCCAAGAGACAAGAGTGAAGCTAAGTCAAACCGTGGAAGAACAAAATAGTCTTTGGAAGGAAACTGTGGTGAGTTTCACCTGCGCATCGCATTGGGTAAAGTGCGCGGCGCATACAAGGAGCGCGGTGCATTGGGCTTGCTTCTACAATGTAAAATTACACATGCGCAACGCACACAGAGGTCGCGGTGCGTAGCGCACAGGGCTGAAAGCATAAAATTTCTTGCCTTCTCTCTCAAATTCAA